>CANNZV010002304.1:0-104384 GCA_947561585.1 Caprella mutica | reverse complement strand
CATAAGAAATTTAAAACTATTAACTGTTCGTTCATTGAACGTTTTGATTTTTTTATCCAGAAGACTATGTGTATTTCCACTCAAAAATGTAATCCAAGAATCGGTTCTGCGAACTTTTATATTTTTAAAAACAGGATAACTCTGGATATCTTGTTGATTGAGAATATTTTCATTTACTACTCACCATTTTAATATCAGAAGTCATTATTTATTATAAACTAAGTATAGTTTATCTTCAGTGACACAGTTAGAGTTCAGACGTCCTTTCACCACCGCAGGTACACTGTAAATGACCGAATGAGTGGTCGAAGACCCATTAAGTCGTAGAACCACTAGTGACAAACCGGATGTGATAATGTACATACAAACAATGAATGTGGTGTATTTTCTTATATAATGAATATCATCTTTACCTTCAAATTTGTTGCAACTTTAATAAGAATTCAAAATATATATTAACTATTATTCTGATTATGTTAACGTATATACTTTAGTTATTTGCCCTAAACAGTTGAGATATGAATATCGAATGAATATTAAGTTATACCATGCATTCGTATCATAATTTCCTGGCTTATCATTAAGGGTATATTTGAATTACATAGACTCATTTTCATGGTGATATTACAAAATATTTCTCAAGATTAAGCGTGTTTTGCATGAAGTTGACATATAAACAGCTTAAATTATTAATAAAATATTACATGTTGAGATAAGAAATAAAACGTATTCTATTATTCTTTACGAGGTTTATATTTGCGATAATTGTTATCTCAGGTGCTCTGGTCTTCAGTTTATTGAAAGTTATTGATTTCTATCATTATTAATGAAAATTTATCACAAAATGTAATTTCTTAAATAACGATTGGGTTACCAAATTACCAAATTTGGTTACCAAATTCTGAATGCAGTAATGGTCAAACATACTCATTTCTAATTGAAGTTAACATAAAAGAATAAAAATCAAGAAAGAAAAAAAATCGATAATTAAAATATACATATTAGAATGATTGAATTAATTTTAAAAACTCGTTTGGGGCACCACTTTTGAAGCTTCTTTTTGAGTATTATTTAATTTTTGTTCGACATTACACATAGTTCCAGTTTACTATTCCTAGGACTGTTTACTTTTCGGTTGGAAAGAAGTTTGATAATTCAGATGTTATATTCAAGATAACTTTCAACAAGTTGGAAGTTTGAAAATTAAGATGTTATATTCAAGTAAACACATCACCTGTTAATTATTTAAAATGAGAAGAGATTTCAAATTATCTTCAGTTATATCTCCAAGTAAAACATAGAAAATATTGATTTAACTAAATTGCCTAATTAGGATAAGGGTTGATTGATGAAAACATCAAACATTTAATCATCAAACTCTTTTCCAACAAGAGAAAAATTTCAGGCAATTATCATTTGTTTCCTTATTCAATATAACTAATTATCACACGAATAAAATTAATATCAATGTATTAATCAAATAATTTGAAGTTAATTGAATTAAAAGGGAATTTATTCAAATTATTAAGTTAGGTATGAAAACAGATTGGCGTAGTCTCTGTTGCAATATGCCGACAAAATTTTCTTTCATATAGAAAACGAGACGACACAGCTAGGGAAATGATTTACTTTCAGCGAAACAAGATAAACGTATGCCATTTGTGAAATTGGTTATCGAGAGAAAGACTACAAATAAAAGACAATAATTAATTGGTATTAATAAATAATAATAAGATATATGAATTCTTTATGATTAAACTATTACACGAAAGGTAGAGTTCAACAATTTTTGCTCGTTGTTATTTCGTGTAGCGCACCATTTTGAAGGTAAATTTTATAGATTTATACCTGCAATATACACTGGGTATCTGCAGACAGGATACGAAATGTGAATAAACTTTTAGAGTTCTTCTATCTTTAGCAATTATTCCCATCGCAATACCTTTCATAGTTTTTTTTTTAAGGGTGCGTTACTTATGCGCCACCCTGTATAATTTGAGTTATTTCCTGAAAAAATATTCTACGCTCCCAAGTTCAACCAAAGAAAAAGTATGATTATTTGTCAAAAAATCAAAACAACAACAAAGTCCTACAAAGCTTTAGGACTGTCAAAAACGACTACATATAACGTTACCTAAATATTATTACCCTAGAAAAAAATATTCGGGTAACAAAAAGTATGTAAATGCCTAATTACCCTTAAATTATCGAAAATAAGATATAAAGTTCATTCTAGACACTTTTTATTCTATTCAACCTCAGAAAGTCGGACAGTGATGGGTGAGTGGGTATATTTCTTATATAATTGATTATGAAGCAAATGGAACACAGTGTAAGAATGTTCAAAGCAATTGAAAATTACCAAATAAGTTAATAACTGAAATTTTCTTCAAGTCAGAGAATTAAACCCTAGATTGATTATTAATTCCTGGATTAATTATTAATCTGAAAAATTATTATTAATTCAAAGATCTATTAGTAAACTGTAGATTTGTCTTTAAAAATTTCAGACATCAATGAAGGGGTATCTGCCTCTTGTAAACACGACTGTATTTAAATGAAGTAAAATACATTGTTTTAGCTAAGGTAAACAATTATTGTGAGTCAACACATTCTCAATTAAATTATATATTTTAACACGTATTTCGATATGTATATTGTAAGATAACTGATTTGACACTATTATTTGATAAAATTAATTATAGTTGTCTAAATTCAAGTTTGAGATAAATTTTCATTATTTTAATGTCCCTTTCATATTTCAGTAACTTTATAAGGCAATAATCAACTGTAAAAATGATAACAATCAATGAAACATATTTATGTGTGAATAATCAATAATAGAACAATTCATATAACAATAATTTATTTGGATGAAATAGATTATAAGTACATTCCTACAGTTTGTTGAAAAATAATCATAATAAAATGATTCAGATACCTAGAATACAAATAGTGAAAATATTTAGAAACACAATTTTCTAACAAACCAATCCTATGTATTAAAACCCAACACCATAGGAAGTTTCAATCATAGAAACTTTTTAGGCAGACAAGACAGCAAATAGTTATAAACAATGCACCCTAATTCCAGGACATCAGACACTGTCATACACCATTGATGAAAAAATAACACAATATTTGAAAAAAGTAGCACAATCTACACCTAACATGAAACTCAATAAACAAAAACATAATAACTAATTTAATCGGCAGTTATTTCATAATAGATGGCCATAATGTCGATTCACAAGTAGCTCGTGACATTGATTGAGCAGGTGCAATGAATCCACATGTCAAACACTAAGAAATATTTTCAGGTTTTCGATTTTCTGATTCGATATCCAAAGTGAATTAGTATGATAGGACTTTTGTTGAAACTTATTTTGTTGGACTAGCGTAAGTAATTCCTCTTTAAATGTAACACTGAAACTTTCTCTTATATTTTCTATTTCTACACGAGTCAACGTGGTTGATTGTTTGAAAAGAATCAAGATATTCTTGTAAAACTTGATTGATTCATCATCAGAAAGATATAAGGGTTCACTTCCCATTACGATTTTAAGTGATTTAAGATTTTTGCACTTTTTTAGAACTAATTTTTCGAAACCAGCCAAAACGTGATCACTGATACACAGACTCATTAAAGAATCTGTCATGAACATATCCAGTAGTTTAGGATGATTTGAAAATAGATTTGGCATCGCATAACCTGGTGCTAACACTAAGTGTTGAAGATGTAATTTCGGAAGATCTGAAAATTTCATCTCCGATTCGACGTTGAATGATTCGATAATTTCAAGGTAATATAGATTCTTGCACCTCGTGACTATTGAAGAAAGTTCTGGATTCAAAGTGAGGTCTGAACATTGCAGATCTTCTAATACACCACTAGATCGATCAAGACAAGTTAGAAGCTGAGTTTGCGGACCAAAGTGAGCTATAGATTTAAATTTTGCAGGTAAATTGTTGACCATACGATCAAAATTGTGGGATATTTCAGTATTCTCTATGAACAACGATCCACCCATGGTCGAAAATGTTAGCTTCTCTTCCTTATAGATTTCGAATTCAACTTCATTCAGCTTTTGACATTTCTTGAAAATGCTACAGAGCATTTCGGGAGTTTATTTTCAAAATCTAGATTAACTTTTCTGTCCACTAGGCTGGAACAGTACCAATCATCTATGTTGAGAGATTACAAATTCATAGACATTTTGACTTCATTCCAGAGTGTATTATTTTCAAATTGATACAATTGATGCTCTTCAATATCGTCCAACTGCAAAGAAAAAATATAGATTAAACTAAATAATATATAATTACATTTGAAAGTTCACAAATGATATTAATACTTTGGAATTAGAATTTTATTTTGTAAATGTAATGTATTCAATAGTATTTGAAAAAATCAAATTATGTTGTGACTAATATTTTTTTCAAGAATGTGCAATCAGTTTCATCACTACAACCCTATTCTAAATTACGCTTATATGATGAATACCCACTAATTTGTTATTGTATACATTAAAAGTTGAATGAATTCTAAGAGCATTTCAGTTAAAATAGATTTTAAAATGTTTAATTAAAACATTTCACCCTCTTGAAATTATGTGAATCCCGTTGAGTATAAATCTTTTCAGTCATATCAATATGTATATTCAACACAAATCCATTTGTTTTACAAGTAATTAACTAAGGTAAATTGATGAATTAATAAAAAAATTATTTCATAATTTAATTCATTTTGTATTCACATTGATAGATATAGTATCGTTCCATTGCTCTATTTACTCCAATAGAAAGTGGGACAGTGCAGGATGAGTGCTAAAATTTCTTATATGATTAAATACGAAGCTAATTATGGGTCAATTTCTTTTCTGTAACTGTCATTATTTATCAATTTAAAGTATTTCTCGAAAATTTTTAATTTAGAATGAAGGGAGCTTTAACAAAAAGTAATTGTTGAAAGGCAGGGATATTCTTTTCTGATTATACTATTAAAGTGCTGGATAACACTTATATAGTCAATATTTGAGACTTACCGTGATGTTGATCTTTCTCCTCCATGTTTTGACCTGACTGAGATTTTTGAAGCGTCTCGAAACTTGAGATAAAACAGATCTATCTTCGAATCCATACAAGTGGCTGAAGATCTGGAGAATCATTTCATTTGGCAGAGAATCAAATGAACTAGCCTGCAGAAGAGAAAGGATTATTTAACTAGATTAATTGTTGTAATAAATCGAATTGATAATATTTCCTGTTCAGTTATAGAGATGGGTATTGATGTTGAGGGATAAGAATTAGTTTATTACATAATATTGTAGAACTAAAGTGTAGGTCACTAAGATCAATCATTTTAGAGTTGCAGAAAATTGGGTTAATTACTATTTTTCATGACCGGTAATTTGACCAACTGGTATTTCTACCCCCCGTTATACCCCTTGTTTCAGCAAAATAGTGTTAGTATTCTGTAGATAGCCGTAGATAATATATGTATTATTTGTTCATTCTATAATCACTTAAATAATCCTATACTGTTAACGTGTAGAATCACTGTTCATTTAACTTATATTTAACACATATTACGTAATGAATGTGTACCAGTAAACTCAAAAAGGTTAAATCACGATTAATAACTACATAACTCTATACAAAACAGTTAAAGATAATGACAAAAAAGTTATCCCGGTACAATATTTACTATCAACTTATTGATAATTGCTCAGAACGATTTTACTGCTCAGTGTAAACACGCGTTCAAAATGCCCTCCGAAAACAAAGGTTGCATGCATACTGAGCAGTCATAAGAAATTTAAAACTATTAACTGTTCGTTCATTGAACGTTTTGATTTTTTTATCCAGAAGACTATGTGTATTTCACTCAAAAATGTAATCCAAGAATCGGTTCTGCGAACTTTTATATTTTTAAAACAGGATAACTCTGGATATCTTGTTGATTGAGAATATTTTCATTTACTACTCACCATTTTAATATCAGAAGTCATTATTTATTATAAACTAAGTATAGTTTATCTTCAGTGACACAGTTAGAGTTCAGACGTCCTTTCACCACCGCAGGTACACTGTAAATGACCGAATGAGTGGTCGAAGACCCATTAAGTCGTAGAACCACTAGTGACAAACCGGATGTGATAATGTACATACAAACAATGAATGTGGTGTATTTTCTTATATAATGAATATCATCTTTACCTTCAAATTTGTTGCAACTTTAATAAGAATTCAAAATATATATTAACTATTATTCTGATTATGTTAACGTATATACTTTAGTTATTTGCCCTAACAGTTGAGATATGAATATCGAATGAATATTAAGTTATACCATGCATTCGTATCATATTTTCCTGGCTTATCATTAAGGGTATATTTGAATTACATAGACTCATTTTCATGGTGATATTACAAAATATTTCTCAAGATTAAGCGTGTTTTGCATGAAGTTGACATATAAACAGCTTAAATTATTAATAAAATATTACATGTTGAGATAAGAAATAAAACGTATTCTATTATTCTTTACGAGGTTTATATTTGCGATAATTGTTATCTCAGGTGCTCTGGTCTTCAGTTTATTGAAAGTTATTGATTTCTATCATTATTAATGAAAATTTATCACAAAATGTAATTTCTTAAATAACGATTGGGTTACCAAATTACCAAATTTGGTTACCAAATTCTGAATGCAGTAATGGTCAAACATACTCATTTCTAATTGGAGTTAACATAAAAGAATAAAAATCAAGAAAGAAAAAAAATCGATAATTAAAATATACATATTAGAATGATTGAATTAATTTTAAAACTCGTTTGGGGCACCACTTTTGAAGCTTCTTTTTGAGTATTATTTAATTTTTGTTCGACATTACACATAGTTCCAGTTTACTATTCCTAGACTGTTTACTTTTCGGTTGGAAAGAAGTTTGATAATTCAGATGTTATATTCAAGATAACTTTCAACAAGTTGGAAGTTTGAAAATTAAGATGTTATATTCAAGTAAACACATCACCTGTTAATTATTTAAAATGAGAAGAGATTTCAAATTATCTTCAGTTATATCTCCAAGTAAAACATAGAAAATATTGATTTAACTAAATTGCCTAATTAGGATAAGGGTTGATTGATGAAAACATCAAACATTTAATCATCAAACTCTTTTCCAACAAGAGAAAATTTCAGGCAATTATCATTTGTTTCCTTATTCAATATAACTAATTATCACACGAATAAAATTAATATCAATGTATTAATCAAATAATTTGAAGTTAATTGAATTAAAAGGGAATTTATTCAAATTATTAAGTTAGGTATGAAAACAGATTGGCGTAGTCTCTGTTGCAATATGCCGACAAAATTTTCTTTCATATAGAAAACGAGACGACACAGCTAGGGAAATGATTTACTTTCAGCGAAACAAGATAAACGTATGCCATTTGTGAAATTGGTTATCGAGAGAAAGACTACAAATAAAAGACAATAATTAATTGGTATTAATAAATAATAATAAGATATATGAATTCTTTATGATTAAACTATTACACGAAAGGTAGAGTTCAACAATTTTTGCTCGTTGTTATTTCGTGTAGCGCACCATTTTGAAGGTAAAATTTATAGATTTATACCCGCAATATACACTGGGTATCTGCAGACAGGATACGAAATGTGAATAAACTTTTAGAGTTCTTCTATCTTTAGCAATTATTCCTATCGCAATACCTTTCATAGTTTTTTTAAGGGTGCGTTACTTATGCGCCACCCTGTATAATTTGAGTTATTCTTGAAAAAATATTCTACGCTCCTAAGTTCAACCAAAGAAAAAGTATGATTATTTGTCGAAAAATTCAAAACAACAACAAAGTCCTACAAAGCTTTAAGACTGTCAAAAACGACAACATATAACGTTACCTAAATATTATTACCCTAGAAAAAATATTCGGGTAACAAAAAGTATGTAAATGCCTAATTACCCTTAAATTATCGAAAATAAGATATAAAGTTCATTCTAGACACTTTTTATTCTATTCAACCTCAGAAAGTCGGACAGTGATGGGTGAGTGGGTATATTTCTTATATAATTGATTATGAAGCAAATGGAACACAGTGTAAGAATGTTCAAAGCAATTGAAAATTACCAAATAAGTTAATAACTGAAATTTCTTCAAGTCAGAGAATTAAACCCTAGATTGATTATTAATTCCTGGATTAATTATTAATCTGAAAAATTATTATTAATTCAAAGATCTATTAGTAAACTGTAGATTTGTCTTTAAAAATTTCAGACATCAATGAAGGGGTATCTGCCTCTTGTAAACACGACTGTATTTAAATGAAGTAAATACATTGTTTTAGCTAAGGTAACAATTATTTTGAGTTAACACATTCTCAATTAAATTATATATTTTAACACGTATTTCGATATGTATAATGTAAGATAACTGATTTGACACTAATATTTGATAAAATTATTTATAGCTGTCAAAATTCAAGTTTGAGATAAATTTTCATTATTTTAATGTCCCTTTCATATTTCAGTAACTTTATAAGGCAATAATCAACTGTAAAAATGATAACAATCAATGAAACATATTTATGTGTGAATAATAAATAATAGAACAATTCATATAACAATAATTTATTTGGATGAAATAGATTATAAGTACATTCCTACAGTTTGTTGAAAAATAATCATAATAAAATGATTCAGATACCTAGAATACAAATAGTGAAAATATTTAGAAACACAATTTTCTAACAAACCAATCCTATGTATTAAAACCCAACACCATAGGAAGTTTCAATCATAGAAACTTTTTAGGCAGACAAGATAGCAAATAGTTATAAACAATGCACCCTAATTCCAGGACATCAGACACTGTCATACACCATTGATGAAAAAATAACACAATATTTGAAAAAAGTAGCACAATCTACACCTAACATGAAACTCAATAAACAAAAACATAATAACTAATTTAATCGGCAGTTATTTCATAATAGATGGCCATAATGTCGATTCACAAGTAGCTCGTGACATTGATTGAGCAGGTGCAATGAATCCACATGTCAAACACTGAGAAATATTTTCAGGTTTTCGATTTTCTGATTCGATATCCAAAGTGAATTAGTATGATAGGACTTTTGTTGAAACTTATTTTGTTGGACTAGCGTAAGTAATTCCTCTTTAAATGTAACACTGAAACTTTCTCTTATATTTTCTATTTCTACACGAGTCAACGTGGTTGATTGTTTGAAAAGAATCAAGATATTCTTGTAAAACTTGATTGATTCATCATCAGAAAGATATAAGGGTTCACTTCCCATTACGATTTTAAGTGATTTAAGATTTTTGCAATTTTTTAGAACTAATTTTTCGAAACCAGCCAAAACGTGATCACTGATACACAGACTCATTAAAGAATCTGTCATGAACATATCCAGTAGTTTAGGATGATTTGAAAATAGATTTGGCATCGCATAACCTGGTGCTAACACTAAGTGTTGAAGATGTAATTTCGGAAGATCTGAAAATTTCATCTCCGATTCGACGTTGAATGATTCGATAATTTCAAGGTAATATAGATTCTTGCACCTCGTGACTATTGAAGAAAGTTCTGGATTCAAAGTGAGGTCTGAACATTGCAGATCTTCTAATACACCACTAGATCGATCCAAGACAAGTTAGAAGCTGAGTTTGCGGACCAAAGTGAGCTATAGATTTAAATTTTGCAGGTAAATTGTTGACCATACGATCAAAATTGTGGGATATTTCAGTATTCTCTATGAACAACGATCCACCCATGGTCGAAAATGTTAGCTTCTCTTCCTTATAGATTTCGAATTCAACTTCATTCAGCTTTTGACATTTCTTGAAAATGCTACAGAGCATTTCGGGAAGTTTATTTTCAAAATCTAGATTAACTTTTCTGTCCACTAGGCTGGAACAGTACCAATCATCTATGTTGAGAGATTCCAAATTCATAGACATTTTGACTTCATTCCAGAGTGTATTATTTTCAAATTGATACAATTGATGCTCTTCAATATCGTCCAACTGCAATGAAAAAATATAGATTAAACTAAATAATATATAATTACATTTGAAAGTTCACAAATGATATTAATACTTTGGAATTAGAATTTTATTTTGTAAATGTAATGTATTCAATAGTATTTGAAAAAATCAAATTATGTTGTGACTAATATTTTTTTCAAGAATGTGCAATCAGTTTCATCACTCCAACCCTATTCTAAATTACGCTTATATGATGAATACCCACTAATTTGTTATTGTATACATTAAAAGTTGAATGAATTCTAAGAGCATTTCAGTTAAAATAGATTTTAAAATGTTTAATTAAAACATTTCACCCTCTTGAAATTATGTGAATCCCGTTGAGTATAAATCTTTTCAGTCATATCAATATGTATATTCAACACAAATCCATTTGTTTTACAAGTAATTAACTAAGGTAAATTGATGAATTAATAAAAAAATTATTTCATAATTTAATTCATTTTGTATTCACATTGATAGATATAGTATCGTTCCATTGCTCTATTTACTCCAATAGAATGTGGGACAGTGCAGGATGAGTGCTAAAATTTCTTATATGATTAAATACGAAGCTAATTATTGGTCAATTTCTTTTCTGTAACTGTCATTATTTATCAATTTAAAGTATTTCTCGAAAATTTTTAATTTAGAATGAAGGGAGCTTTAACAAAAAGTAATTGTTGAAAGGCAGGGATATTCTTTTCTGATTATACTATTAAAGTGCTGGATAACACTTATATAGTCAATATTTGAGACTTACCGTGATGTTGATCTTTCTCCTCCATGTTTTGACCTGACTGAGATTTTTGAAGCGTCTCGAAACTTGAGATAAAACAGATCTATCTTCGAATCCATACAAGTGGCTGAAGATCTGGAGAATCATTTCATTTGGCAGAGAATCAAATGAACTAGCCTGCAGAAGAGAAAGGATTATTTAACTAGATTAATTGTTGTAATAAATCGAATTGATAATATTTCCTGTTCAGTTATAGAGATGGGTATTGATGTTGAGGGATAAGAATTAGTTTATTACATAATATTGTAGAACTAAAGTGTAGGTCACTAAGATCAATCATTTTAGAGTTGCAGAAAATTGGGTTAATTACTATTTTTCATGACCGGTAATTTGACCAACTGGTATTTCTACCCCCCGTTATACCCCTTGTTTCAGCAAAATAGTGTTAGTATTCTGTAGATAGCCGTAGATAATATATGTATTATTTGTTCATTCTATAATCACTTAAATAATCCTATACTGTTAACGTGTAGAATCACTGTTCATTTAACTTATATTTAACACATATTACGTAATGAATGTGTACCAGTAAACTCAAAAAGGTTAAATCACGATTAATAACTACATAACTCTATACAAAACAGTTAAAGATAATGACAAAAAAGTTATCCCGGTACAATATTTACTATCAACTTATTGATAATTGCTCAGAACGATTTTACTGCTCAGTGTAAACACGCGTTCAAAATGCCCTCCGAAAACAAAGGTTGCATGCATACTGAGCAGTCATAAGAAATTTAAAACTATTAACTGTTCGTTCATTGAACGTTTTGATTTTTTTATCCAGAAGACTATGTGTATTTCACTCAAAAATGTAATCCAAGAATCGGTTCTGCGAACTTTTATATTTTTAAAACAGGATAACTCTGGATATCTTGTTGATTGAGAATATTTTCATTTACTACTCACCATTTTAATATCAGAAGTCATTATTTATTATAAACTAAGTATAGTTTATCTTCAGTGACACAGTTAGAGTTCAGAAGTCCTTTCACCACCGCAGGTACACTGTAAATGACCGAATGAGTGGTCGAAGACCCATTAAGTCGTAGAACCACTAGTGACAAACCGGATGTGATAATGTACATACAAACAATGAATGTGGTGTATTTTCTTATATAATGAATATCATCTTTACCTTCAAGTTTGTTGCAACTTTAATAAGAATTCAAAATATATATTAACTATTATTCTGATTATGTTAACGTATATACTTTAGTTATTTGCCCTAACAGTTGAGATATGAATATCGAATGAATATTAAGTTATACCATGCATTCGTATCATATTTTCCTGGCTTATCATTAAGGGTATATTTGAATTACATAGACTCATTTTCATGGTGATATTACAAAATATTTCTCAAGATTAAGCGTGTTTTGCATGAAGTTGACATATAAACAGCTTAAATTATTAATAAAATATTACATGTTGAGATAAGAAATAAAACGTATTCTATTATTCTTTACGAGGTTTATATTTGCGATAATTGTTATCTCAGGTGCTCTGGTCTTCAGTTTATTGAAAGTTATTGATTTCTATCATTATTAATGAAAATTTATCACAAAATGTAATTTCTTAAATAACGATTGGGTTACCAAATTACCAAATTTGGTTACCAAATTCTGAATGCAGTAATGGTCAAACATACTCATTTCTAATTGGAGTTAACATAAAAGAATAAAAATCAAGAAAGAAAAAAAATCGATAATTAAAATATACATATTAGAATGATTGAATTAATTTTAAAACTCGTTTGGGGCACCACTTTTGAAGCTTCTTTTTGAGTATTATTTAATTTTTGTTCGACATTACACATAGTTCCAGTTTACTATTCCTAGACTGTTTACTTTTCGGTTGGAAAGAAGTTTGATAATTCAGATGTTATATTCAAGATAACTTTCAACAAGTTGGAAGTTTGAAAATTAAGATGTTATATTCAAGTAAACACATCACCTGTTAATTATTTAAAATGAGAAGAGATTTCAAATTATCTTCAGTTATATCTCCAAGTAAAACATAGAAAATATTGATTTAACTAAATTGCCTAATTAGGATAAGGGTTGATTGATGAAAACATCAAACATTTAATCATCAAACTCTTTTCCAACAAGAGAAAATTTCAGGCAATTATCATTTGTTTCCTTATTCAATATAACTAATTATCACACGAATAAAATTAATATCAATGTATTAATCAAATAATTTGAAGTTAATTGAATTAAAAGGGAATTTATTCAAATTATTAAGTTAGGTATGAAAACAGATTGGCGTAGTCTCTGTTGCAATATGCCGACAAAATTTTCTTTCATATAGAAAACGAGACGACACAGCTAGGGAAATGATTTACTTTCAGCGAAACAAGATAAACGTATGCCATTTGTGAAATTGGTTATCGAGAGAAAGACTACAAATAAAAGACAATAATTAATTGGTATTAATAAATAATAATAAGATATATGAATTCTTTATGATTAAACTATTACACGAAAGGTAGAGTTCAACAATTTTTGCTCGTTGTTATTTCGTGTAGCGCACCATTTTGAAGGTAAAATTTATAGATTTATACCCGCAATATACACTAGGTATCTGCAGACAGGATACGAAATGTGAATAAACTTTTAGAGTTCTTCTATCTTTAGCAATTATTCCCATCGCAATACCTTTCATAGTTTTTTTAAGGGTGCGTTACTTATGCGCCACCTTGTATAATTTGAGTTATTCTTGAAAAAATATTCTACGCTCCTAAGTTCAACCAAAGAAAAAGTATGATTATTTGTCGAAAAATTCAAAACAACAACAAAGTCCTACAAAGCTTTAAGACTGTCAAAAACGACAACATATAACGTTACCTAAATATTATTACCCTAGAAAAAATATTCGGGTAACAAAAAGTATGTAAATGCCTAATTACCCTTAAATTATCGAAAATAAGATATAAAGTTCATTCTAGACACTTTTTATTCTATTCAACCTCAGAAAGTCGGACAGTGATGGGTGAGTGGGTATATTTCTTATATAATTGATTATGAAGCAAATGGAACACAGTGTAAGAATGTTCAAAGCAATTGAAAATTACCAAATAAGTTAATAACTGAAATTTCTTCAAGTCAGAGAATTAAACCCTAGATTGATTATTAATTCCTGGATCAATTATTAATCTGAAAAATTATTATTAATTCAAAGATCTATTAGTAAACTGTAGATTTGTCTTTAAAAATTTCAGACATCAATGAAGGGGTATCTGCCTCTTGTAAACACGACTGTATTTAAATGAAGTAAATACATTGTTTTAGCTAAGGTAACAATTATTTTGAGTTAACACATTCTCAATTAAATTATATATTTTAACACGTATTTCGATATGTATAATGTAAGATAACTGATTTGACACTAATATTTGATAAAATTATTTATAGCTGTCAAAATTCAAGTTTGAGATAAATTTTCATTATTTTAATGTCCCTTTCATATTTCAGTAACTTTATAAGGCAATAATCAACTGTAAAAATGAAAACAATCAATGAAACATATTTATGTGTGAATAATCAATAATAGAACAATTCATATAACAATAATTTATTTGGATGAAATAGATTATAAGTACATTCCTACAGTTTGTTGAAAAATAATCATAATAAAATGATTCAGATACCTAGAATACAAATAGTGAAAATATTTAGAAACACAATTTTCTACAAACCAATCCTATGTATTAAAACCCAACACCATAGGAAGTTTCAATCATAGAAACTTTTTAGGCAGACAAGATAGCAAATAGTTATAAACAATGCACCCTAATTCCAGGACATCAGACACTGTCATACACCATTGATGAAAAAATAACACAATATTTGAAAAAAGTAGCACAATCTACACCTAACATGAAACTCAATAAACAAAAACATAATAACTAATTTAATCGGCAGTTATTTCATAATAGATGGCCATATTGTCGATTCACAATTAGCTCGTGACATTGATTGAGCAGGTGCAATAAATCCACATGTCAAACACTAAGAAATATTTTCAGGTTTTCGATTTTCTGATTCGATATCCAAAGTGAATTAGTATGATAGGACTTTTGTTGAAACTTATTTTGTTGGACTAGCGGAAGTAATTCCTCTTTAAATGTAACACTGAAACTTTCTCTTATATTTTCTATTTCTACACGAGTCAACGTGGTTGATTGTTTGAAAAGAATCAAGATATTCTTGTAAAACTTGATTGATTCATCATCAGAAAGATATAAGGGTTCACTTCCCATTACGATTTTAAGTGATTTAAGATTTTTGCAATTTTTTAGAACTAATTTTTCGAAACCAGCCAAAACGTGATCACTGATACACAGACTCATTAAAGAATCTGTCATGAACATATCCAGTAGTTTAGGATGATTTGAAAATAGATTTGGCATCGCATAACCTGGTGCTAACACTAAGTGTTGAAGATGTAATTTCGGAAGATCTGAAAATTTCATCTCCGATTCGACGTTGAATGATTCGATAATTTCAAGGTAATATAGATTCTTGCACCTCGTGACTATTGAAGAAAGTTCTGGATTCAAAGTGAGGTCTGAACATTGCAGATCTTCTAATACACCACTAGAACGATCAAGACAAGGTAGAAGCTGAGTTTGCGGACCAAAGTGAGCTATAGATTTAAATTTTGCAGGCAAATTGTTGACCATACGATCAAAATTGTGGGATATTTCAGTATTCTCTATGAACAACGATCCACCCATGGTCGAAAATGTTAGCTTCTCTTCCTTATAGATTTCGAATTCAACTTCATTCAGCTTTTGACATTTCTTGAAAATGCTACAGAGCATTTCGGGAAGTTTATTTTCAAAATCTAGATTAACTTTTCTGTCCACTAGGCTGGAACAGTACCAATCATCTATGTTGAGAGATTCCAAATTCATAGACATTTTGACTTCATTCCAGAGTGTATTATTTTCAAATTGATACAATTGATGCTCTTCAATATCGTCCAACTGCAATGAAAAAATATAGATTAAACTAAATAATATATAATTACATTTGAAAGTTCACAAATGATATTAATACTTTGGAATTAGAATTTTATTTTGTAAATGTAATGTATTCAATAGTATTTGAAAAAATCAAATTATGTTGTGACTAATATTTTTTTCAAGAATGTGCAATCAGTTTCATCACTCCAACCCTATTCTAAATTACGCTTATATGATGAATACCCACTAATTTGTTATTGTATACATTAAAAGTTGAATGAATTCTAAGAGCATTTCAGTTAAAATAGATTTTAAAATGTTTAATTAAAACATTTCACCCTCTAGAAATTATGTGAATCCCGTTGAGTATAAATCTTTTCAGTCATATCAATATGTATATTCAACACAAATCCATTTGTTTTACAAGTAATTAACTAAGGTAAATTGATGAATTAATAAAAAAATTATTTCATAATTTAATTCATTTTGTATTCACATTGATAGATATAGTATCGTTCCATTGCTCTATTTACTCCAATAGAAAGTGGGACAGTGCAGGATGAGTGCTAAAATTTCTTATATGATTAAATACGAAGCTAATTATTGGTCAATTTCTTTTCTGTAACTGTCATTATTTATCAATTTAAAGTATTTCTCAAAATTTTTTAATTTAGAATGAAGGGAGCTTTAACAAAAAGTAATTGTTGAAAGGCAGGGATATTCTTTTCTGATTATACTATTAAAGTGCTGGATAACACTTATATAGTCAATATTTGAGACTTACCGTGATGTTGATCTTTCTCCTCCATGTTTTGACCTGACTGATATTTTTGAAGCGTTTCGAAACTTGAGATAAAACAGATCTATCTTCGAATCCATACAAGTGGCTGAAGATCTGGAGAATCATTTCATTTGGCAGAGAATCAAATGAACTAGCCTGCAGAAGAGAAAGGATTATTAAACTAGATTAATTGTTGTAATAAATCGAATTGATAATATTTCCTGTTCAGTTATAGAGATGGGTATTGATGTTGAGGGATAAGAATTAGTTTATTACATAATATTGTAGAACTAAAGTGTAGGTCACTAAGATCAATCATTTTAGAGTTGCAGAAAATTGGGTTAATTACTATTTTTCATGACCGGTAATTTGACCAACTGGTATTTCTACCCCCCGTTATACCCCTTGTTTCAGCAAAATAGTGTTAGTATTCTGCAGATAGCCGTAGATAATATATGTATTATTTGTTCATTCTATAATCACTTAAATAATCCTATACTGTTAACGTGTAGAATCACTGTTCATTTAACTTATATTTAACACATATTACGTAATGAATGTGTACCAGTAAACTCAAAAAGGTTAAATCACGATTAATAACTACATAACTCTATACAAAACAGTTAAAGATAATGACAAAAAAGTTATCCCGGTACAATATTTACTATCAACTTATTGATAATTGCTCAGAACGATTTTACCGCTCAGTGTAAACACGCGTTTAAAATGCCCTCCGAGAACAAAAGATGCATGCAAACTGAGCAGTCATAAGAAATTTAGTACATATTAACTGTTCGTTCATTGAACGTTTTGATTTTTTTATCCAGAAGACTATGTGTGTTTCACTCAAAAATGTAATCCAAGAATCGGTTCTGCGAACTTTTTTATTTTTAAAACAGGATAACTCTGGATATCTTGTTGATTGAGAATATTTTCAAAAAAATTTCATTTACTACTCACCATTTTAATATCAGAAGTCATTATTTATTATAAACTAAGTATAGTTTATCTTCAGTGACACAGTTAGAGTTCAGACGTCCTTTCACCACCGCAGGTACACTGTAAATGACCGAATGAGTGGTCGAAGACCCAAGTCGTAGAACCACTAGTGATAAACCGGATGTGATAATGTACATACAAACAATGAATGTGTTGTATTTTCTTATATAATGAATATCATCTTTACCTTCAAATTTGTTGTAACTTTAATAAGAATTCAAAATATATATTAACTATTATTCAGATTATGTTAACGTATATACTTTAGTTATTTGCCCTAACAGTTAAGGATATGAATATCGAATGAATATTAAGTTATACCATGCATTCGTATCATATTTTCCTGGCTTATCATTAAGGGTATATTTGAATTACATAGACTCATTTTCATGGTGATATTACAAAATATTTCTTAAGATTAAGCGTGTTTTGCATGAAGTTGACATATAAACAGCTTAAATTATTAATAAAATATTACATGTTGAGATAAGAAATAAAACGTATTCTATTATTCTTTACGAGATTTATATTTGCGATAATTGTTATCTCAGGTGCTCTGGTCTTCAGTTTATTGAAAGTTATTGATTTCTATCATTATTAATAAAAAAATTATCATAAAATGTAATTTCTTAAATAACGATTGGGTTACCAAATTACCAAATTTGGTTACCAAATTCTGAATGCAGTATTTGTCAAACATACTCATTTCTAATTGGAGTTTACATAAAAGAATAAAAATCAAGAAAGAATAAAAATCGATAATTAAAATATACATATTAGAATGATTGAATTAATTTTAAAACTCGTTTGGGGCACCACTTTTGAAGCTCCTTTTTGAGTGTTATTTAATTTTTGTTCGACATTACACATAGTTCCAGTTTACTGTTCCTAGACTGTTTACTTTTCGGTTTGGAAAGAAGTTTGATAATTTAGATGTTATATTCAAGATAACTTCCAAGAAGTTGGAAGTTTGAAAATTAAGATGTTATATTCAAGTAAAAACATCACCTGTTAATTATTTAAAATGAGAAGAGATTTCGAATTATCTTCAGTTATATCTCCTAGTTAAACACAGAAAATATTGATTTAACTAAATTGCCTAATTAGGATAAGGGTTGATTGATGAAAACATCAAACATTTAGAAGAGTAACTTTGATTAGTGATCTACGCGAGAGTTGTATAGTGCTCTACGCGCGTAGATCCTTCAATAATTATGTAGAATAACACCAAATGTAAAGTGCTCTACGCGTGTGGATTACTATAAAAACGGCAAATCGTGACACGTAAAGTGATCTACGCGCGTAGATCACAGGCGTTGCAAGTGAGTGAAGTGAACAGTGATCTACGCGCGCCAGTGTTATGCGTAGATCATTATTCACTGTATGTGCTACAGCGTGTGAAGAGTGCTTTACGCAAGTTATGTTACGCGGCCTCTGATTGGTTGAAATTCATTTTCTAAAAATATAGCTCATTCATTGAAAACTATTTCAATGGTGGACTGTGATAGAGGTAACTATAAAAAAATAGCTTTTTATTGAGATTATAAATGTAAGTTATTGTCAAAAAAAGATATAGTTTATAATGAAAAATTTATGTACGGAGAATTATCATTTTTCTTTCAATTATTATTATACTTTTTTAAATATTTAGTGATAACATGTTTCATAAATATTTATTATCTAAATTAATAACTAGACAGCTTGTCAGCTTCTCCAATATTAATCTCACAGGAGAATATTTGAACATTTTTTAAATATTTTTTACATTGTGAATATAAGTTTCAACAAATATGAGTCAATTTATTTCAATTACTACTGGTTCAAGCCAAATTATTACAAGTTTTGTCGCAAAATGTTATGTTTAAAAAGGATTTATCTCATTATTAACCTTAAATATGAACTCTTACTAGTTTTTTATATTTAGCTTTTGCTAAAATTTATATTAGAGATAATGTACTACTAAATATGTTAATATATATAATTATTACTAAATATACTAAGAATAAAAATGAATGCAACTCAACACTCACCGTACAACTCACTACTCACAATACAACTCACCATTCACCATACAACTCACTACTCACCATACAACTCCCACTCACCATACAACTCACCACTCACCATACAACTCACTACTCATCATACAACTCACTACTCACCATACAACTCACCACTCACCATACAACTCACCACTCACCATACAACTCACCACTCACCATACAACTCACTACTCACCATACAACTCACTACTCATCGTACAACTCACAACTTACCATACAACTCACTACTCACCGTACAACTCAATACTCACCATACAACTCACCACTATACATCCATGCAACTCACCATACAACTCACTACTCACCATGCATTTCACCTCTCACCATGCAACTCACCACTCACCATACAACTCACTACTCATCATACAACTCACTACTCACCATACAACTAATTACTCACCATACAACTCACTACTCACAATACAACTCACTTCTCACCAAACAACTCACTACTCACCATACAACTCACCACTACCCATGCAACTCACCATACAACTCACTACTCACCATGCAACTCACCACTCACCATACAACTCACTACTCATCATACAACTCACTACTCACCATACAACTCACTACTCACCGTACAACTCACATTCACCATACAACTCACTACTCACCATACAACTCACTATTCACTATACAACTCACTACTCACCATACAACTAATTACTCACCATAAAACTCACCACTCACCCTACAACTCACTACTCACCATACAACTCACTACTCACCATGCAACTCACCACTCACTATACAACTCACTACTCACCATACAACTCACCACTCCCCATGCAACTCACTACTCACCATATAACTCACTACTCACCCTACAATTCACTACTCACCCTACAATTCACTACTCACCATGAAACTCACTACTCACCATGAAACTCACTACTCACCATACAACTCACTACTAACCATACAAATCGCCACTCTTCATGCAACTTACACTCTCCATGAAACTCATTACTCACAATACATCTTCTCTACTATCTTACAATAATCTCATTGATGAAATACTTAATTCTTTCCTAATAATAACTAATTTATTGACAATATATCAAGTAGCTACATGTGATATTCGCAAATCATGTGATATTTCTAGTACTTAATAACATATTGTTTTCTTATGTGAATACAACGCCACTCACAACTAGTTAGTGCGCTAACTTTTAACTACCCAACTAGGAATGTATCTTGGTAGCTACCTAACTCATGAGGTACCATCTTGTGTATCTAATTATATAATTTAATTTGTAATAACTCAACAAGTGTATCTAGATACCTAACCTTAGGTACTCAGCTCATAGCCAAACTATAGTATCTACCTACCTAATTAATAAGTAACCAAGTAATGTTTCTAGGTACCTAATAATACTGCAATTGGAGGGTAGAGAGGTAAAGTTGGGTAATGAAGCTTTTCCTCTACGGTAAAGTTTGGTGCATTCTTACCCAAATGTACTTCTAAACTAATAGGAAATATCTCAAACAGTGTACCTATGTGTGTTCTCACCCAACTACACCGCTCACATAAAAGCAGTATTCTATTGCGGTAAAGTAGTGTCATTTTAATATCAGAAGTCATTATTTATTATAAACTACGTATAGTTTATCTTCAGTGACACAGTTAGAGTTCAGACGTCCTTCAAATTTGTTGTAACTTTAATAAGAATTCAAAATATATATTAACTATTATTTTGATTATGTTAACGTATATACTTTAGTTATTTGCCCTAACAGTTAAGGATATGAATATCAAATGAATATTAAGTTATACCATGCATTCGTATCATATTTTCCTGGCTTATCATTAAGGGTATATTTGAATTACATAGACTCATTTTCATGGTGATATTACAAAATATTTCTTAAGATTAAGCGTGTTTTGCATGAAGTTGACATATAAACAGCTTAAATTATTAATAAAATATTACATGTTGAGATAAGAAATAAAACGTATTCTATTATTCTTTACGAGATTTATATTTGCGATAATTGTTATCTCAGGTGCTCTGGTCTTCAGTTTATTGAAAGTTATTGATTTCTATCATTATCAATAAAAATTTATCACAAAATGTAATTTCTTAAATAACGATTGGGTTACCAAATTATCAAATTTGGTTACCAAATTCTGAATGCAGTATTTGCCAAACATACTCATTTCTAATTGGAGTTAACAACTTCCCTCTGTATCCGATTCAGTCCACCATTACAATTTATTAAAATAATTCTAATTAAAAAGGACATTCTGAACTCGAAGTTAATTATTTTAATTGACATAGCATTCGTTTATAAGATTAGTTGCAACTTTTAATATAAGTGTCTATATTTTGACTGTTTGACGATAGTATTCATGCCTTTTCAATATAAAAGGAAAACTGATAGAGGACGTGATAAAGAAGCTATTCAAAAAACTTTTCATGAATTTCAAAATGGTTTATCTATCAGAAAAGCTGCTGAAAAGGGAGGTGTAACAAGATCTACACTTATGGATTATACTTTAAACATTCGATGAAATATTTAAGATGTTATTCACTAATTTTGGTGAATTCCAAGAAAAAGGAAATAGTTATACCCAAAGTAAAAGGATATAGTTATACAATTTTCTTTTGATATATAGCTATTAAATATAAGGATAATATCACAGTGATTACTCATGGGCTATCTATATTTTGTTGGAGAAAATGTTCAATCATTACAATAATATTATTATGATACAATTTCAAATATGATGAATTATTATTGTGAATAACAAGTCATTATGGTTCATTTCAATTAAATTAGTAGATCCGAATTCAATCCTATCGTTTAATTACCCAAATTTTCAATGTTTTGACCATTTTTATGGTGTTTGAATCAGCTCTAGGACAACTGGTACCCGGACAACTGGTATACAGGACAACTCGTACCCGAACAACTGGTACCCGATTTTCATAATTTCGTGTTAAATGTACCTTATTATAATAACTGAATAAAATACAAGTCCGATTTCCAAAATTTAGTTAAATGTACATAATTATAATAAAAATTAAAGGCATAATAAAATAATCAATTTATTTTATTGCAATGAAATATACCTAAACTGACAATTCAAATGGGAATAGAATAGGAAATTTTTTAAAGACTACAATATAGACTACATTACAAAATTCGTATGATCTCACTTCAAGAGTCTTCCATTTCATGATATATATTTTCAAACATAATACGCGTAAAATATATTAGAACCAACAGTGCTAATTTAATTTAATTAACCTCTTTTAATATAATTAAGTTAGCAAAGTTAAATATTAAGTAACCTAGCACAGCTAAAGATAAAATTAAAACTTTTATAGAGACTAAAAGTTATTATAAATTCTTTATTCAGTTATTATAAATAGGAACATTTAACACGAAATTATGAAAATCGGGTACCAGTTGTCCGGGTACGAGTTGTCCTGTATACCAGTTGTCCTGTATACCAGTTGACCTGTACACCAGTTGTCCTGTATACCAGTTGTCCGGGTAAGATTTGTCCAGGTACGAGTTGTCCGTGCACCGTCTGAATCACCCCCACAGCTTGTCCGAAGTCTGATTCTAGGCAGGAGCATTTAGATACTTGAATCTCTCCTACATTTTATCTTAAAACTTTCGAATGAATGTTTAAACTGTAAAACAGTCTTTATAAAAATTGAAGTAAAATGATTTATATACATGCAAAAATATTTATATAGTTAAATTCGAATTAATTTAAGAATTATTAATTTTTCCCCAAAGGTGACCGAATGCTCACGGATCTCCCCTACTCTCACACCAATATTTTTAATTTGACAATTATGGGTACGTGTTTAATAGTACCTATAACTTTTCATGTGGACGAATACCAATTGATTGATTTCTAGTTAGGTATAATTATATGTAGTTTATATTTTATGAAAAAGTAAAGTTTAAATAACAAAAATCTCCCATTTATTTTTATGAAATGATCGAAAACTGTTTTATTGTATTTAATTAATTAAAAACCAGAAACCGACCAAAAAATTGCATTCCTGAACTGTGTATCAATTGAATCAGTTAAATTAGTAATAACATATTTAACAACGATATTTCTCCATTTTTTTAAGGAAGCAGTTATTTTCTGTTGTCAAAATATTATAATTGAACAATCGCATAGTAAGAATAAAGCATTCGTGTAGAATATCACGGTTGAAAAATCTAATAAGGGAAATAAAATTAATTTATATATAATTGATTACATGAAAGAAACTTATAGTAAATGGCACCACCATCTGTGTTTTTGTATACAAGACTTTTTGATATGGAATATTTATCGGTGGACTAAGGTCTAGGGTCATTAATATGCAAATCGCATAAAATTAGGTTCAGTATATATTTGTTTATATACTTTCAAAGTTTTAATACTCTGTGCACAATAATTGTCCAAAAAACAAGTCTGACGCGAAAGAAAAAGATTGTACACTCCTTGTTATGATTTAAAATTTGAATACTATAAATAAATAATTTATGTCCGTCTTTCGTCTAGGGTGTAAATTATTCCCTGAAGTATATAAACTTTTCTATAATAAGTTTCTCCTAATTTATACCTTCAATCGAATATTTAATAATAGATTGAATATACCTACCTATAGTTGACATCCAAAACAAACTGTGTATACATTCTTTTTTTCTTTTGGACTGAAAATTAGCTATTTAAAAGTGTGATCAAATAAATCTTTAAAAGCATATAGAATTTATCAAATTTGATGGGGTTTGCAGCAGAATTATAAGAAACTTTAGTCTCATTGATTTAAACAATAACAAAAATTGCTTGGAGGGGACCTATAATGATCCTTGCACTCTCGGACTTGCTTGAGGTTCAATTACTCTCATCTCTGGCATCTTATTGATCTTTGCTTCCATTATCTCCTTCATGTGATAAAGTATGGACCATTGTCTAGTAACTTTTGTTATTAGTAGTGAACACTGGTTCGTGGTTATCTGTGTCTTTATGTCACGCACGTTTCAGTGATCTGCAATATCGACCGATTTCGCTGCGCAATCTGTTGATCAATAGTTTGCACAGCCACCGATCGATAGCGCAACCATCGATCGATCGCGTATATCAATCGATAGCGCAACCATCGATCGATTTTTGCGCGTTCGAATGATATTATTTTTTTCAGTTTGTACATCAAATTGGCACATTTTATAACGTATATCAATCGATAGCGCAACCATCGATCGATCTCTGTGCGTTCGAATGATACAGGTTTTTCTTTTCTTATGCATTTAATTAATTGTTTGGTTTTTACTGGAAAAATACTTTTAAATACTTTTTTATATTTAATAAGTCAACCATCAGTCAATTGTTGCGCGTTTGAATGATATGGATTTTGTTAGTTTATGCATCTAATTATTACAATTTAACGTTAAATATTATAAAAATTAAAGTTGAACTATTGTAAATATAACTTGACTTATTTCAAATTAAACATGATTTATTATAAATTAAACTTAAATTGTTTTAAATTAATGTTAAAAAGGTGTAGTTCTAAATAAATAATATTATTTCAGTAACTGTACAGTGAGAGTACACCAGACAGACAGTCACTAACGTCTTGAAATATATGAGCTTTTCTACGGACCTGTTTTACTCCAAACACAACTTCGACAGAAACGCAGTAATGGATTGATAGTTGCCCTATGAAATGTAACAATTAGATGCGTAAACTAAGAAAATCCATATCATTCAAACGCGCAACAATCGACTGATGGTTGACTTATTAAATATAAAAAAAACATTTAAAAGTATTTTTCCCAATAAAAACAAAACAATTAATTAAATGCATAAATAAAGAAAACCTGTATCATTCGAACGCGCAGAAATCGATCGATGGTTGCGCTATCGATTGATATACACAATAAAATGTGCCAATTTGATGTACAAACTAAAAAAATCATATCATTCGAACGCGCAGGAATTGATCGATGGTTGCGCTATCGATCGATGACTGCGCAAACTATTGATCAACAGATTGCGCAGTGAAATCGGTCGATATTGCAGATCACTCAAACGCGCGTGACATATATACGATGCTTAATTGAACCGCATATATCTATATCAGTTGCATGTTTTGATATGCCGCACTGTTTCTGCTACATTAATCGATAGTGAAAAGTTAGGATCTTTTCTGTTTGCTGGGCGCATTTGATAACAATGAAAATAAAGCAAATATAATTATTTCATTGATACGCATTGTTATTTAATTACCTCTGCTTTATGAGAACACCTCATAAGCCTTGATGACGATGATTCTAATCTGAAGTGGATTTGGAGAAATCTGGATTAAGATGAAATGAAAAATTCTGTAATTTTACAATGCGATTTTCTCAAGAAAACTGTTATCAATACTATATTATTATTTGATTTTCATATGCACCCAGGAAACTTAAAGTTTTTTAGAAATATTAATTAATATAACAAGTCTGTTTTTTCCCTAACTAAATAGTATAATTTAATAAGTCAGTAACTATGATACCATTATATATTTTATTATTTTATTTCCATTATTTTCAAATGTGCCCAGCAAACAGAAAAGATCCAAAAGTAATGCTAATAAGTATGTACCCATACTAATCAAAAGTATTGGTTTGAGAATACAACAAAAGGAAAAATTTCGTCAGTGCGATCATGCATCATTATAAACTGCTCTAAACCTATTTTGTTAAGCTAATCATGAATTGAAAAAAATTGAATCTGTTTACTTTTACCAGGATACCTTAACATATAGGGTATTGTAATCAACTCATCGAATCTAGTTTGACGTGACCACGGCGTGACTGGCAATGACGACTCTGACCACACTTTGAAACATGGGACTATCTATTTTAACTTACGTCGCTTCTAAATCCATTTTTTTCTCATTAATTACTATCTAGGCATTGGTTAAATTGTGTTTCCATTATTTTATTCCTTAATTGTTATTCATAGGAACTACAGTTTAGCAGTTAACTAGCACTAGTTTAGGCTACTAAGTAGTATATGTTTAAAAGACCTTAATTGTTTCTTTTAGATAAGTTAACGAATTAATGAACAATAAGAACACCTGAATTATATCTATATATTCAACTTTGAAATTCAATCGCCATTTTTGCTTTATTTTTTACACGAAACCCATATAAAATGACTTCAAACTTCTCGATATTAACATGCAAATACGAGGAATTATGAGCCGCTCGGTCACAAACAAGAAATGTGTTGCTGTGGTGACGTCATATTTTTGCGTCGTCTACTACAACTTTTTAACCTTAATTTAAACCAATTCAAGTTCAATTTAAAATAAGTCGAGTTATATTTAAAACTCACTTACTCACTTCTCTCATTTCACTCACTCATTTCACTCACATACTCACTTCACACATTTCACTCACATACTCACTTCACTCATTTCACTCAGTTCTCTCATTTCACTCAGTTCTCTCATTTCACTCAGTTCTCTCATTTCACTCAGTTCTCTCATTTCACTCAGTTCTCTCATTTCACTCAGTTCTCTCATTTCACTCACTCCACACAATTCACTCACTCCTCATTTATTTCATTTCACTAAATTATCATTTATCTCATTTCAATTCTCTCCTCTCATTTCATTTCTCTCCTCTCACTAAATTCTCACTTCTCTCATTTCATTTCTCTCCTCTCACTAAATTCGCACTTCTCTCATTTCATTTCTCTCATCTCATTAAATTCTCACTTCTCTCGTTTCATTTCTCTCCTCTCACTAAATTCTCACTTCTCTCATTTCATTTCTCTCATCTCATTAAATTCTCACTTCTCTCATTCCATTTCTCTCATCTCATTTCTCTCCTCTCATTTCATTTCTCTCCTCTCATTTCATTTCTCTCCTCTCACTAAATTCTAACTTCTCTCATTTCACTTCTCTCACCTTCTCCTATTTTGTTTAAATTAAACTTCAACATTTTTAAATATAACTTGATTTATTTTAAATATAACTTGATTTATTTTAAATATAATTTGATTTATTTTAGTTATAACTTGACTTACTTTATATTAAACTTGGCTTATTTTAAATTAAACTTGAATTGTTTTAAATTAAGGTTACAGAGGTGTAGGTACTATACCCGTTATGTTCCTGTACCCTGACTTTTACCAGGGTACAGAATCCTGAATTTTACGGTCCGAATTTTTATTCGGACCGAAAAAGATAAAAAATAAAAAAAATTATATTAGGAATTATATATATGGTGTATATTTGAAGAATCAGGGCAATTAAACACTATCATGTTACAATCACTGAAGTTCTATCTATTACTACTTGACTAAATATCTCAATTACCTAAAAAATCAGATCACTGCATGCCTTGAACATGACATGCATATATAGACATAGTAAAATGGAACTAAGTGATTGCGAACAAAAATAAAAGACATTCGAAATCGAGCTTCAAAGTGATGACTTAAGCGAGATTCAAAGCTATTTGAATCATTCTAATATTGTATAGTTCAATAATCGTTTTTTTATATATATAATTTCGGATAAAGTGAGCTAATTCCAATTAGAAGTAAACATGTTAAAAAAAATTCATGACCACACGTCAGGAAAGTAACAACAAGCGAAACAAGTGGTTTTCAAAATTTATTCCTGTACTATCACTACATAAACTCAACCATGTAAACTTTACTAGGAGCACCCCAGGATTTCAACTTGGTTTAAATTATTGTAGATTGAAACAGAATCTATATTTTTGTAGTGACAAGTTAGGAACATTGATAAGTTGAATTCTGAACAAAAGAATCATGAACACAGCAATAGCTATAGTTCTGCATTTTATTTTATTATTTAAATCTGGTCATAAAATGTAATGGACATTTTCAGGAACAATAGTTATTCTACCGTA
The DNA here is from genome assembly GCA_947561585.1 of Caprella mutica. Classification (NCBI taxonomy): domain Eukaryota; kingdom Metazoa; phylum Arthropoda; class Malacostraca; order Amphipoda; family Caprellidae; genus Caprella; species Caprella mutica. Next base: position 75,787 of record CANNZV010002304.1, on the reverse strand, counting down.
TGTTCCCATGGCCTATAACGAAAAACAGGAAATAATAATCTGCGGGTGAATCGCTTTTCATTTTATCATCAGATGTTATTCGTACACAATAAAGTAATAAAACTTAGACGTCTTAATGGTCAGTGGGATCTCTTTGTGGGTTAAAAGAATTCTCTTCATAACTTAACAATAGTTCCAATATCCTCATATTTTAATTAATAAAGCTCCTCTCCACTCTAAATTAAAAAAAATATGGAATTGCTTTAAATTTGTATAGCTAAGGTCATACAACATATAACAGAAAATAAATCGATCAACTAATCTATCTATAAATAATTATATAAGAAATATTCACATTCCACTTCCATTCTTCCCAAGATTCAAATGAATAACAAGGCTGCATTCCAACTTAACAAGTATTATCGTAAATTTATTGTAATTAGGTATATGGGTTCACTTTCATATCCGTATTGCTTTTTTTTATGGTAAAGGTATTTAGATAGCGATATAGGTAGCCATTTATAATATGTCTGAAATCTTTTTTTTTTTTTTGCTTGAAATTTAGAGGAGGGAAGAAGGAACGGGAAAAAATCTTAAATTACATATTATAATAAAACTATATACCCAAGTAACAACTTATGTCCGGAGTATCTCCCGTGGAATTCCTCATCGCACATCACCTGTATGTCAGGTGCGGAGTTGGAGAGGTGTTCCGTTTTTGTAAAGTGCGGAGGAACTCCTCTTAGGAACTAACCCGGTGTTGCGCGAAGGATATGTAATGTTCGGAGAGGATATGATAGGGATGTTCGGTACTGTTCGTTAGGATACAAATGGAACATTCTGAGGAATTTCGTATCGCAATTATTTGTATTTTGGATGGCCTGTTGCTTACTAGGCTTTATAGACTACATATATTATACTGATTAGAAAATTGTGCTAAACTTAAGTCACTTTTTTAAATATACTCATGAATGTTGATGCAAATGAATATATATTATGCATGTCAACTATCATTTAATGTAGCTAAATAACGAAGATTGAGAGTAACATTTCCCAATGCTAATGAACCTACTGAATTTCTGAATAAAATTCTGATTTTTCAAGATTTATGAAAATTCTTCTTCAAAGGAAAAGATTTTGAATCTTCTTCTCTCTCTCTCTCTCTCACTGCATTTACGTAGTTTTTGTTGTTACTCCTTAAGCACCTATTACAAAAACAAGGGAGATGTATTCTTTAATTAATATCTAGATTCTAATACAATTATAAAATTCGTTAAAATACAATTAACAATGAATAGAGTAGGTTTCGCTCAAACTAGGATGAGTTTCGAGTTGTTGGACGGTTCCACATTTTCGATTATAGAGTTTAGTTTATAATTATAGGTAAATGCTAGTCATTGTAGGTATACCAATTATTCTTACCGATAAAAATATGGAACCGTCTGGTAACTCGGAGCTTACCCTATAGTACCTATTCTAAAAAAAAATTGAACAAGAGTGCAATTTAAACTGTAACCTTTTATTATTGATTTCACAGTACAATTTACTGTACTTTAATTAACCGTTAGAATTACCAAGTTAGTAATATCTGGAGTTTTATATTTCGATAATTGTAATTTAAACCCGTCTTTAACAGTCCGATTTCCAACACTAGGGTCAAGCAGGTAAATTGCGGCACACTGACTAACTGCGAAACATCATACATTCAAAACACACGTTAAAAACTTAAATTAATAAATAATAGCATGCACTGCGCTTCTTTTGGTAGCTATGCAACCTTTTTATGTAATTTCGGTTCAGAAAGTCTCTTGAGAGGTCCGCAATTGAAAATTAAAAGGCTGCAATTTGCTTGTGTGGCCCTACCTACATATCAAGGCAAACTACACACCTACTTATGCAGACTACATAACTACATACCTATGCAGACTACTTGCCAACCTACGCAGTCTAATTACCTACATACGCAGACTAATTACCTACATAGGCTATCTACCTACCTATCTACCTAAGCTAGGATCAAGTAGGTAAATTGCGGCACTTTAACTAACTGCAGTCATTTATCTCAGAAACATTAAAAACCATCATGGCTTCAAAGCACTCTTGAAATAAATTAAATCTAGCAGAAATTCAACTTATTATGATATTAAAAAATTCAATATGAATTACTTTCAGAAGGATTTTGAGACTTTCTTAATAGGGCTGTAATTAGAAATTATTGTTATTTCAGTAGGGGTATACCGTCGTGCTTCAGTCATATCGTGACTATTTCGCTGATGTCAAAAGAAAATTAAATACAAGGGACTTGAAGAAGCAATCCGAAAGGAAAGTGGCTCCATGAACAAAATCACTTACCACCGTCGGTGACAATGCTCATGGATGCAGAAAAACTACTTTGTGAATGCAGTAACTTATCAAGGAATGTGACGAAATGGGACACAAGCACCGGTGTCTGCACTCACGGATGGAAGAGGAAAATAAAGAGGTGATAGTAAATGAAGCCTACCTAACACAAAAATCTAAGACCTCGTAGTTGGAGAGCATAACCCTAGCGCTATCCTCTAAAACTGCATGTAGCGTTAAATAAAATGATAAAGATGAAAAAAAAAAACAATCCATAATCAAAATTACAACAGTTCAGGGCCCCAAGGGACGCCATTCACCATAGACAGGTTCAGGATAGAGCACCTAGGGGCCAATTAGAAATTAAAGGACCGCAATTTACCTGTGTGACCCTAGGTAGGTACTCCTCAGTTTTATTTATCTAATTATGCTTGTTTTTAAACTATTTCCCCTCTAGAGATTTTTGTAACTAGGTACAGTATATAATATAAAAAAACCTAACTATAGAGGCTCTCGATTACACACACAGAGATAACCTACCTCAACCAATTGCGTTTCAACACTGGCACAGACCAATGAAATGAATACCACAATGTTAATATGCTACGTAGACATCAAAACTCACCGATTTGAATCAAGCGTGCGCGTGAACCAATCAGAGAATTATGGGTGCGTGACGTCATCGATTGAAATAGAAAATGTAATCGTTTTCTATACACCAAGTTGTACAGGAGGTAACTAATTTATTCGATTCAGTTTTCTATATTATTTAAGGGTGAACTAATTAAAAAAAACGTCGAATTATAAACTTATTTTTAATGAATGTAGAATAGATTTATGGGTGCGTGACGTCATTGGTTGAAATAGAAAATATAGCTTTCTATACAGCAAGTTGTACAGGGGAAACTTATTCGATTTAGTTTTCTATACTATTTAAGGGTGAACTAATTCAAAATTAAAAAGTCGAATTAAAATCATTTTTAATGAATGAAGATTAGAATCAGGTATGGGTGCGTGACGTCATCGATCAAAATAGAAAAAAAAATAGTTTTCTATACAGCAAGTTTTTCTAGGAAAACTAATTCAATTAATATAATTTTCTAGGATATTATTTTATGGTGCACTAATTGAAACTTAAAGGCGAATTGAAAACGTATTTTCACTGAATATAAACTAAAATAAATATGAATTAAGGGTGCGTGACGCCATTTAGCCAAAAAAAAACAAGAAACTGTTTTCTATACAGACCTATGTCAAGATGTGCAGGAGAAACTGATGGGATAAATCATAAATCTAGTTTTCTAGACTATAATCTTTAAGTGTGAAAAATTTCAACTTATATAGGTTCAATAGAAAACTTCTTTTAAAAAAGTATAAAATTAGGACACAGTTTATTTAAAGATTAAATGTAATTACTATGTCAAAATTCCTTAAATTTCAACGGTATAAATGTTTTAATTATGAGAGCTCTACACAAATATTCTTACACGAGTGGAGGACATTATCAAGTGAAAGTTAAATACTGCTTAAAAGAAAATATATTCAGTTAGAAATGCAATCTATTTCAGGTACAAATTTCTCTACATAGAATATAATACTATGGCTGGTATAAACAGTCTTCTTCACTTCTGGATAAATATAATAAAATTTCATAAACAACCGTGATGTAGTTGTGAAAAAAATCAATTTACGCACAACATATAGAAAAGAGAGAAAAAGGTGCATGCTTCCAAGAAATTGGGAGCTGGATCAAATGATGTTTATGTTCCAAAACTGTGGTATTTTGAAAAGCATGCATTCCTTCAGGATCAAGAAAATCCACGGAAAAGTCTCTCTGATATTGAGGAAGATGAAAGTCAGGTGAGTCTATACACATTTTATTTTATAGTTGATACAGGCACATACAATATATGCTAATAATAAAGGGTGTGAAGGATATTAAGGGTGGTTCTTCAACGAATCAAAGTGACTGAAAGTAACCTATATGTATATGTAGCACTTTACTTGGATAAGTAACAATTAATAAGGTAGAAATGGAATGAATCACCCAGTTACATTTGTGAGTCTTCCGTCTCGAATGTTATACGAGTAGATATTTATGTATAATCGGCTCAATAATGTTATTTAACCTATCGATGAACAGCAACAAAAAGTATTACGTGTTCTCTGATAACTGTGACTTGGAACATGAATCACTTGATCATATAATAAACACATAGCACCCAGGAATGAGATCTAGTTACAAAACAGGTTGCTTATGTAGCATTGTTGAATGCATACTTAAATGCGAATATGTACATACAGCCTTAATTAAGTTTCAATGGATGAAGTTGTCTTGCCATGGCAGTTTGCCTTCTCTGATGAAATATTCAGTTAAATTTTGTCTTATCATTTTGGCGATTTCCATCGGATCCCCTTGGTTTTTTCGAGCAAGATTGATCATATTTGAATCTTCAGCTCATAAACTTTCCACTGTGGTACCGCAGTCAGCACTTTCTGCTACATAGCAATCTGGAGAGGCATAGTTGGTCGAAGTTTTTAGTAGATAATTGTGCAGCACACAACAAGCCATCACAACGTCATTAATGTCTTCTAAACTAATATTTATTTGTGTATGAAATATTCTAAATCTTGATGCCATAATTCCAAAAACACTTTCTACCACTCGACGAGCTCTTGAGAGACGATAATTAAATATCTTTCTGTTGTTATGTCCAGTCAAGTCTCCCATTCTATAAGGCTTCATCATATCAGGCCACAGTGCAAAAGCATCATCGCAAACAAAGACATACGGTAGAACTCTATGTGATTCATCTACTTGTTCTTCAGGTGGTATATTCAGAGAATAATTATTAGTAAATTTTCTGTAAAACATTGTGTTCTGTATCACTCCACCATCAGAATTCCTACCATTTGAGCCAACATCACACATGATGAATTCACATTTCGCATTAGCGATTGCCATTAGGACTACACTGTGGTGTCCCTTATAATTATAAAACAGAGAACCACTGTCTGCTGGAGGAACAATATCCACGTGCTTGCCGTCCAACGCCCCCAGACAGTGTGGAAATTGCCAATCTTCCTGAAATTGTTTTGCGATACTTTTCCACTCGTCTTCCGTTTGAGGGAACTGAAATGGAGAAATTACATAGGATTAATTCATTTGAATGCGTAAAAATAATTGTTTTTTTATAGTTTATAAATTATATTATAACATATCTTTTAGATAAAAATGAATGCGATATAGTACAATTTTTGTAATTATTAATTAATGACAGTTTCTTTCTTCTTTCAGATATCATGGCGTGATAATGAGCCTGTGCCTGAGCCCAGCCCTTCACCGGATGTCAGTGAAATACAAGTTGATAATAATGAATATTCTGTGAATGACATCAGCAACCCACCATATGTCAGTAACTCATTAACTCCCACGTCTCCTTCACCAACTAATTCTACAGCAAGCAGTGTAGCACAGCCAAGATCCAGTAAAAGAAAATGCAAAAATGACATGGCTGACACTGTGCTGATGACTATCAATGAGCACTTTAAAAAACCAAGGGAGCCAGAAAAAGAAGACAAGCATGACGTATTTAGGAAGAATGTCACACACAAGTTACGAGGATTGGAAAATTTACAAAGGCTGAAAAAATCATTAATGATGATCTCTTTGAAGCTGAATTGGGAGCTCCTACGCATAATCATAAAATTACGCCTGTAACAAATACTCAGTTGCCAATGCAGCACATTGCATTTAAACAACCCTCGCAACGCCCGGAACAGTATACTCATACAAGCTTTCCACTGTCTTCACCTTCTTTGCCATAGGACCCTTTAGCTCAGGCTGTTAGTGTATTGACCGAACTACCTTAGTGACAGTGTTATACAATTGTCTAATAAAGGAGTTTGATTTTCGATATTAAATAAAGGAGTTTGATTTTTGTTTGCTATCGAACATGTGTTTTTGATAATTGTATTATTTTTAACTTGTCTATAACAATTAAGTTACATTTGACTCACAATGGGATAGAGTCTACAGTTAGAAGAGCCAAAGATAGCCTTTATTGGCCTGGATTGAGAAATGACATACAACAGAAAATCGAACAATCCGAAGTATGCAACTCTTATCAGAAAAGACAGTAAAAGGAGTCGTTAATACAGACTCCTATTCCCAGTAATCAGTAGAAAAGAGTGGCAGTAGATATTTTCTAAATAGGTCATAGCGATTATATGATTACAACTGACTACTACTCAAATGTCTTCGAAGTGGACAAACTGAATAATACTAGGAGCAGTGCGGTAATTGATAGATTGAAACCTCACTGCGCAAGATACGGAATACTTGCTACTTTAGTTACCGATGGGGACCTCAATTCACTAGTGATGAATTTAATATTTTCAAGACTTAATGGCAGTTTAACATTACATATCATCACCCTATCATCAACAAAGCAATGGAAAGGCAGAAAATGCTGTGAAAATTGATAAATCTCTGATTTTGAAAGCTAGAGATTCAAATGAAGATCCTCTACTGTCAATTCTAGGCTGGAGAAATACCCCTACACAAGGACATGGGGTATCTCCAGTACAGAAGTTTTTATGTCAAAGAACAAGGACATTATTACCCATAAAGAACACGCTATTGAAACCATCTAATAATAGAGGTGTAAGAAAGAAAATGACTGAAATGAAAAACTAACAAAAGAAATAATATGACAAATCATCAAATACTTTAAAATCTATCAAAACAGGCGAAACAGTGAGAATTGAACCGATGTAGATTGGGGAAAGAAGATGGTATCTAGGAAATAGAATTTTGTATATAAGGCAACTATTTCTCTAATAAATTATCTTTTAAGATTCAACTGAAATTTGACTAATTACAACTTTGTTATTACTCTAGAGTTAAAGACAGTATTATCTTCGAAATATGCATTACCCTATAATCTCTATATGAAGATTGTTATAATCATTGATCAAAACACTGCAACATACGTTTGAAGGTCCTCTCCATTTCAATTTTTTATGACTTTATTCAGTAGAACCAAGGTTACTTGTTATAAAATTACAGAACATTCAAAATTTCGTTCTATATATTCATTGTAATATACAGGGTGACGCATAAGTAACGCACCCTTTAAAAAAAGATAATAAAGTATGAAAGGTATAACGATGGAAATAATTGCAAACGATAGAGGAACTCATAAAGTTTAATTTACAACTAAGTATGTAAGATAATATCATTTAAATGATTACCATTGTTGGTGAAACGTAAACGTACTCTTTTAATGAAGCTGTTCAAGTGTTCGTTACAGCACTTAACATCTCTGAAGTTATCCTGCTGATTTCTTGAATAATTTTCAATTTTAATTTCTGTAGAGTATAAGGCTTGACAATGTAAACTTTTCCTTTTAAATATCCCAAAAGAAAAAAGTCATGTGGGCTCAGATCTAGAGATATTGGTGGCCACGGCCGGTACGTCACCAGAACGCGAAATTACTCTCTGTGGAAAATTCAGCCTTAGCATATCCATGGTTTCCCTTGCAGAATGAGCTATAGCTCCATCTTGTTGGAGCCAGAAATTTCTGTGTTCATGTTTTCCACCTAATGAAAAAAATACTCCTACAACATTTGTCTATATCTGTTTCCATTTACAGTTACTGTATTGCCATCAAAATCTTCAAAACAATATCGGCCAATATTTCTTGTTGACATTATTCCACACCGCACTGTTACTTTATGTGGATGCTCATTAATTTCTCTTGTATTTTCAGATTCCCAGATTCTGCAGTTTTGTTTATTGACTTCGTCATTTAGGTGAAAATGAGTTTCATCAGTCATGATTTGGTTCGCTATAAAATTTTCATCATCTGAAAGCTGCTGAACTTTTTGAGAAAAATCCAACCGCTTTTGGTAGTCCGTAAGGTGAAGCTCATGCGTCAGTTTAATTTTATAAGGATGATATTTCAGAACTTCTTTTTCAAAATTCGTTTTAGAGACCTGGAAGACATCGTCAGTTGAGTAGAACGTTTCCTCGTTGAAGTTGTGGGCCGATCAGCAACGCTTTCTGAAACAGCCTGAATTGAAACATCAGTTCTAACGGTTCGCGGCCTTCCAAAGCGCCGTTTGTCTACTGTTGATCCGGTTTTTTGAATTTAGAGACCATTATTTATATGCAATTTTTATCTGGACTTCTTCCGTCATTAAAAATGTTCATGTAACTTCTCTGCACTGCAATAATTGAACTATTAATTTTTGTTCGTTGTTCTTTCGTGTAGCGCACCATTTTGAAGGTAAATTTTATAGATTTATACCCGCAATATACACTAAGTATCTGCAGACAGGATACGAAAAGTGAATAAACTATTAGAGTTCTTCAATCTTTAGCAATTATTCCCATCGCAATACCTTTCATATTTTTTTTAAGGGTGCGTTACTTATGCGCCACCCTGTATAATTTGAGTTATTCCTGAAAAAATATTCTACGCTCCCAAGTTCAACCAAAGAAAAAGTATGATTATTTGTCGAAAAATTCAAAACAACAACAAAGACCTACAAAGCTTTAAGACTGTCAAAAACGACAACATATAACGTTACCTAAATATTATTACCCTAGAAAAAATATTCGGGTAACAAAAAGTATGTAAATGCCTAATTACCCTTAAATTATCGAAAATAAGATATAAAGTTCATTCTAGACACTTTTTATTCTATTCAACCTCAGAAAGTCGGACAGTGATGGGTGAGTGAGTATATTTCTTATATAATTGATTATGAAGCAAATGGAACACAGTGTAAGAATGTTCAAAGCAATTGAAAATTACCAAATAAGTTAATAACTGAAATTTCTTCAAGTCAGAGAATTAAACCCTAGATTGATTATTAATTCCTGGATTAATTATTAATCTGAAAATTTATTATTAATTCAAAGATCTATTAGTAAACTGTAGTTTTTTCTTTAAAAATTCCAGACATCAATGAAGGGGTATCTGCCTCTTGTAAACACGACTGTATTTAAATGAAGTAAATACATTGATTAAGCTAAGGTAATAATTATTGTGAGTCAACACATTCTCAATTAAATTATATATTTTAACACGTATTTCGATATGTATATTGTAAGATAACTGATTTGACACTATTATTTGATAAAATTAATTATAGTTGTCTAAATTCAAGTTTGAGATAAATTTTCATTATTTTAATGTCCCTTTCATATTTCAGTAACTTTATAAGGCAATAATCAACTGTAAAAATGAAAACAATCAATGAAACATATTTATGTGTGAATAATCAATAATAGAACAATTCATATAACAATAATTTATTGGATGAAATAGATTATAAGTACATTCCTACAGTTTGTTGAAAAATGATCATAATAAAATGATTCAGATACCTAGAATACAAATAGTGAAAATATTTCGAAACACAATTTTCTAACAAACCAATCCTATGTATTAAAATCCAACACCATATGAAGTTTCAATCATAGAAACTTTTTAGGCAGACAAGATAGCAAATAGTTATAACAATGCACCCTAATTCAAGGACATCAGGCACTGTCATACACCATTGATGAAAAAATAACACAATATTTGAAAAAAGTAGCACAATCTACACCTAACATGAAACTCAATAAACAAAAACATAATAACTAATTTAATCGGCAGTTATTTCATAATAGATGGCCATATTGTCGATTCACAAGTAGCTCGTGACATTGATTGAGCAGGTGCAATGAATCCACATGTCAAACACTAAGAAATATTTTCAGGTTTTCGATTTTCTGATTCGATATCCAAAGTGAATTAGTATGATAGGACTTTTGTTGAAACTTATTTTGTTGGACTAGCGTAAGTAATTCCTCTTTAAATGTAACACTGAAACTTTCTCTTATATTTTCTATTTCTACACGAGTCAACGTGGTTGATTGCTTGAATAGAATCAAGATATTCTTGTAAAACTTGATTGATTCATCATCAGAAAGATATAAGGGTTCACTTCCCATTACGATTTTAAGTGATTTAAGATTTTTGCACTTTTTTAGAACTAATTTTTCGAAACCAGCCAAAACGTGATCACTGATACACAGACTCATTAAAGAATCTGTCATGAACATATCCAGTAGTTTAGGATGATTTGAAAATAGATTTGGCATCGCATAACCTGGTGCTAACACTAAGTGTTGAAGATGTAATTTCGGAAGATCTGAAAATTTCATCTCCGATTCGACGTTGAATGATTCGATAATTTCAAGGTAAAACAGATTCTTGCACCTCGTGACTATCGAAGTAAGTTCTGGATTCAAAGTGAGGTCTGAACATTGCAGATCTTCTAATACACCACTAGAACGATCAAGACAAGTTAGAAGCTGAGTTTGCGGACCAAAGTGAGCAATAGATTTAAATTTTGCAGGTAAATTGTTGACCATACGATCAAAATTGTGGGATATTTCAGTATTCTCTATGAACAACGATCCACCCATGGTCGAAAATGTTAGCTTCTCTTCCTTGTAGATTTCGAATTCAACTTCATTCAGCTTTTGACATTTCTTGAAAATGCTACAGAGCATTTCGGGAAGTTTATTTTCAAAATCTAGATTAACTTTTCTGTCCACTAGGCTGGAACAGTACCAATCATCTATGTTGAGAGATTCCAAATTTATAGACATTTTGACTTCATTCCAGAGTGTATTATTTTCAAATTGATACAATTGATGCTCTTCAATATCGTCCAACTGTAATGAAAAAATATAGATTAAACTTAATAATATATAATTACATTTGAAAGTTCACAAATGATATTAATACTTTGGAAATAGAATTTTATTCGGTAAATGTAATGTATTCAATAGTATTTGAAAAAATCAAATCATATTGTGACTAATATTTTTTTCAAGAATGTGCAATCAGTTTCATCACTCCAACCCTATTCTAAATTACGCTTATATGATGAATACCCACTAATTTGTTATTGTATACATTAAAAGTTAAATGAATTCTAAGAGCATTTCAGTTAAAATAGTTTTTAAATTGTTTTATTAAAACATTTCACCCTATAGAAATTATGTGAATCCCGTTGAGTATAAATCTTTTCAGTCATATCAATATGTCTATTCAACACAAATCCATTTGTTTTACAAGTAATTAACTAAGGTAAATTGAAGAATTAATAAAAAAATTATTTCATAATTTAATTCATTTTGTATTCACATTGATAGATATAGTATCGTTCCATTGCTCTATTTACTCCAATAGAAAGTGGGACAGTGCAGGATGAGTGCTAAAATTTCTTATATGATTAAATACGAAGCTAATTATGGGTCAATTTCTTTTCTGTAACTGTCATTATTTATCCATAACCATAGTTTTACCAATTTAAAGTATTTCTAGAAAAATTTTAATTTAGAATGAATGGAACTTTAACAAAAAGTAATTGTTGAAAGGCAGGGATATTCTTTTCTGATTATACTATTAAAGTGCTTGATAACACTTATTTAGTCAATATTTGAGACTTACCGTGATGTTGATCTTTCTCCTCCATGTTTTGACCTGACTGAGACTTTTGAAGCGTCTCGAAACTTGAGATAAAACAGATCTATCTTCGAATCCATACAAGTGGCTGAAGATCTGGAGAATCATTTCATTTGGCAGAGAATCAAATGGACTAGCCTGCAGAAGTGAAAGGGTTATTTAACTAGATTAATTGTTGTAATAAATCGAATTGATAATATTTCCTGTTCATTATAGAGATGGATATTGATGTTGAGGGATAAGAATTAGTTTATTACATAATATTGTAGAACTAAAGTGTAGGTCATTAAGATCAATCATTTTAGAGTTGCAGAAAATTGGGTTAATTACTATTTTTCATGACCGGTAATTTGACCAACTAGTATTTCTACCCCCGTTATACCCCTTGTTTCAGCAAAATAGTGTTAGTGTTCTGCAGATAGCCGTAGATAATATATGTATTATTTGTTCATTCTATAATCACTTAAATAATCCTATACTGTTAACGTGTAAAATCACTGTTCATTTAACTTAAGTTTAATACATATTACGTATAAATGAATGTGTACCAGTAAACTCAAAAAGGTTAAATCACGATTAATAACTACATAACTCTATACAAAACAGTTAAAGATAATGACAAAAAAGTTATCCCGGTACAATATTTACTATCAACTTATTGATAATTGCTCAGAACGATTTTACCGCTCAGTGTAAACACGCGTTTAAAATGCCCTCAGAGAACAAAAGATGCATGCCAACTGACCAGTCATAAGAAATTTAGTACATATTAACTGTTCGTTCATTGAACGTTTTGATTTTTTTATCCTGAAGACTATGTGTGTTTCACTCAAAAATGTAATCCAAGAATCGGTTCTGCGAACTTTTTTATTTTTAAAACAGGATAACTCTGGATATCTTGTTGATTGAGAATATTTTCAAATAACTTTCATTTACTACTCACCATTTTAATATCAGAAGTAATTATTTATTATAAACTACGTAAAGTTTATCTTCAGTGACACAGTTAGAGTTCAGACGTCCTTTCACCACCGCAGGTACACTGTAAATGACCGAATGAGTGGTCGAAGACCCAAGTCGTAGAACCACTAGTGACAAACCGGATGTGATAATGTACATACAAACAATGAATGTGGTGTATTTTCTTATATAATGAATATTATCTTTACCTTCAAATTTGTTGTAACTTTAATAAGAATTCAAAATATATATTAACTATTATTCTGATTATGTTAACGTATATACTTTAGTTATTTGCCCTAACAGTTGAGATATGAATATCGAATGAATATTAAGTTATACCATGCATTCGTATCATATTTTCCTGGCTTATCATTAAGGGTATATTTGAATTACATAGACTCATTTTCATGGTGATATTACAAAATATTTCTTAAGATTAAGCGTGTTTTGCATGAAGTTGACATATAAACAGCTTAAATTATTAATAAAATATTACATGTTGAGATAAGAAATAAAACGTATTCTATTATTCTTTACGAGATTTATATTTGCGATAATTGTTATCTCAGGTGCTCTGGTCTTCAGTTTATTGAAAGTTATTGATTTCTATCATTATTAATAAAAATTTATCACAAAATGTAATTTCTTAAATAACGATTGGGTTACCAAATTACCAAATTTGGTTACCAAATTCTGAATGCAGTATTTGTCAAACATACTCATTTCTAATTGAAGTTAACATAAAAGAATAAAAATCAAGAAAGAAAAAAATCGATAATTAAAATATACATATTAGAATGATTGAATTAATTTTAAAACTCGTTTGGGTCACCACTTTTGCAGCTCCTTTTTGAGTGTTATTTAATTTTTGTTCGACATTACACATAGTTCCAGTTTACTGTTCCTAGACTGTTTACTTTTCGGTTTGGAAAGAAGTTGGAAGTTTGATAATTTAGATGTTATATTCAAGTAAAAACATCACCTGTTAATTATTTAAAATGAGAAGAGATTTCGAATTATACTTACTATATCTCCTAGTAAAACACAGAAAATATTGATTCAACTAAATTGCCTAATTAGGATAAGGGTTGATTGATGAAAACATCAAACATTTAATCATCAAACTCTTTTCCAACAAGAGAAAATTTCAGGCAATTATCATTTGTTTCCTTATTCAATATAACTAATTATCACACGAATAAATTAATATCAAAGTATTAATCAAATAATTTATTGGCGTAGTCTCTGTTACAATATGCCGACAAAATTTTCTTTCATATAGAAAACGAGAAGATACAGCTAGGGAAATGATTTACTTTCAACGAAACAAGATACGTATGCATTTTGTGAAATTGGTTATCGAGAAAAAGACTACAAATAAAAGACAACAATTATTTGGTATTAATGAATAATAATAAGATATATGAATTCTTTATTATTAAACTATTACACGAAAGGTAGAGTTCAACAATTTTTGCTCGTTGTTATTTCGTGTAGCGCACCATTTTGAAGGTAAATTTTATAGATTTATACCCGCAATATACACTGGGTATCTGCAGACAGGATACGAAATGTGAATAAACTTTTAGAGTTCTTCTATCTTTAGCAATTATTCCCATCGCAATACCTTTCATAGTTTTTTTTAAGGGTGCGTTACTTATGCGCCACTTTTCAGATTGATCTTTATTTCTTTTAATCTCCTTTAATTAAATACTCATTGCCATGCCCTAGAAAAAAACTTGCTTATATGGTTCCGACCTCAGGCCTTTGGTCTGTGCTCAAACGTATTTAGGTTAAATAACACTCTATTTATTATAACTCAAAAGGGATTGTATTTATAGATCAAGCAATAATTATAACACAATGCACTTCACTAAGTATTCACAAGTATTGGTCTCGTAAACTAAGGACTTGAGATTTAGGTGTTAATCTCATGCGAGCCAAATGGTAACTGGCTGTGAATGCTCATTACACGTAATTATATAGGTTCGCCAAAGCAGTTATGCGGACACAAGTAATGTGTTTGCATCTCTACAATGCTACCAGATGTCAAGATACTCGCAATAAACAACAATAGAATAGAACTGCCCATACTAGAAGCACTACTCATCAAAGAACACAAACCATCCATAAATGTACAATGCGAAGACTTCAATAGAACACTAAAAATTTTCAGTCAATTTAATTATCAATAGCCAACCAATCATCACCACTGTTCATTTGACTTTATTATATATTATTACCGTTTGTCCTCAAAAATAATTCTAAAATTCACTTTATAATTCTATTCAATTTATTCTTCTAAATTCACCTTTACAAATATGTTTACTCCATATTTAAAATTTCGCACTAAATAGAACTTTATTCTCTTGACCCCTGTCTTCATATCTCTAATTTGTTAATAGCTCTAAGGGCTAATCCACACCATCGCTCCGGTCACGCTCCGCTCACGCTCCAGTCACGGTCCGGTCCAATATTCTTTAATGCATTTCACGTAGAGCATCCACACTGGCAGTGCCGGTCAGGTCACGCTCCAGTCACGCTCCGGTCACGATCCAATCCAAAGATATTTTGACTGGAGCGTGATCGGACCGTGAGCGGAGCGGCACTGCCAGTGTGTATTAGCAACGCTCCAGTTGCGGTCCAATTTTATTATGTGCGTGCTTTTTCTTGAATTTTACTACACATATATATGTCACGCGCATTTGACTGATCTGAAATATCGACCGATTTCGCCGCGCAATCTATTGATCAATCGTTATTGCAGCCATCGACCGATGGCGCAACCATCTATCGATTGTTGCGCGTTCGAATGATAGTGAGTTTTTTAGTTTATGCATCTAATTGTCTTGATTTTAATGGAAAGATATAGTCTTTTTAAACAAAAAAATTGTTATATTTCATGGAGTAACCTTCAATCGATTGATGATTTCCCTATGAAATGTAACAATTAGATATAGAAATTATAGAAATCCATATCAATCGAACGCACAACAATCGGTTGATGGTATCCCTATTAAATATACCATTTAGATGCTTAAACTAAATACATTCTTTATCATTCGAACGTGCAGCAATCAATCATTGGTTGCGCTATCGGTTGAGGGCTGCGCTAACAATAGATCAACAAATTATGAAGCGAAATCAGTCGATATTGCTGCGAAAATAATAGAAAAATTTAGTTTTGTCATCTATATTAGATGAGAATACAACGAGTTGATATCCTTCACACTTCCTGTCTTTTAGCATAGGATGAACTCAAAATATCTACTTATTTGTTTTCTCTCATCCCGTTCACCATCAATTGAGTGCAATGATAATCACTGCAAAATCAGATGATACGAAAGGGACGGGAGCGAGAGCGGACCGTGACCGGACCGAACATGTGTATGCACAAGGATGAGACCGGACCGTGACTGGAGCGAGAGCGGAGCGTGACCGGAGCGATGGTGTGGATCAGCCCTAACTTTCTCAGAAATGGTATCACCTAGTAGACATTATAGAAAATATCTTTTAACTTTCATAATTTTATTAATAAATGTACCGTTTCTACAGATCTATTTTACCTGAAGATATCGTTCGTACAACGACGAAATATTGTAAAAAATGATCAAAAAATACATTATCAAATGGTTGTCAAAAATTGTTTTTAATTTCCAAGAAGATAACACCAAAAAGCATTTCAGAAATTTGGAAAAATTATCAAAAAAACTGGTATCTACCCGACTGCATGTATCATTTAATGAAATATATATTTATAAAGTATCTACTTTATTATATAAAGTATTTAAATTTAAGCAGGATTAAAAACTTATACTTATATATAGCGAAATGTATATTTATTTGTACGACTTATCAAGTTGCTGACGTCATATATGTCCTTTGCAGATAAGCATATCCTGCAAGTTGCTGCAGCCTGTGTGTAAAATAACACTTTTTAAACCACAAATAAACAAATAAGTTCAATAGTGTCAAAGAGAATGATGTGTGCAACATGTCAAAGTGAATATAGAAGGTGAATATAATAATTGCATGTAAGTATCTAAAGACTTAAACAGGACTTCAAACTCTTTTGTTAGTTTGAAGAGGAAAACAAATATACGAACTTGTGAGTGACTTACCACTCTTATTTAGATCTTGTTTACTCTTAAAGATAAAGAAGATATTCACTTTTGTGTAGGAACTCAATCAAAATATAAGAATTAGCTAAGGAGTGGACTGCAACTCAATGGGTGTAAGCATCTAACAGCAAGTGTTATTACTCGTCAAAATGACAGTGCAATATTTTTTTTTTGTATTTTTCTGTTTTCTGTTTTTTCTGCATTTCAAGATTTTCTGGGTTTTCTTTTTTCCGGATTATCGGTTTTCCGTATTAACAGTTTCCCGATTTTCAGTTTCCCAGATTTTCGTTTTTTCAGATTTTCGGTATTTCCAGTTTTTTGGATTTACGGTTTTCCTTATCTTGTCTTTTTACGGATTTTGTTTTTAAAGTATTTCTGTTTTCATTTTTTATATTTTCCGGATTTACGCTCTTTCTGATTTTCAGTTTTTTTGGATTTTAAATTTTTCCAAATATTTCTGTAATTTCGGATTCGGGTTTTTCATGGAATAGTGGCACAAATGTGTATCATAGATCCCAAGATAATAAAATAATATAAAATTCAATAAAAACTAAGATTTATTGAACTATGAATTATTTATCTATAAATTATTTAAATAATAAAGTATTTACATTAAATAAATTTATTGAACTAGGTATAAATTATTTATCTATAAATTATCTAAATAATAAAGTATTTACAATGAAATATTTTTATTGAACTATAAGTTTATGTTGTTGTGCCGAAATTCATTGAACTTAATAATGAAAATTCATCTTCTTCAGTTTTTAAAGTTTGAAGAATATATTTCAGAAGAGCATTAGAGCTCATCTATGAAAGGAGGTAAATTTAGTTTTGATTTCCGTTCTTGTTTGTATTACAGGTAGCCAATTTATAATTAATATTGTGCCTCTAATAAATTAACAAATATTGATATTTGAAATAATCATAATAATAAATATTTTGTGCATCTATTCTGGGAAAGACCCTCGGACTTTTTTTATATTCAATTTTTTCTGTTATTTTATCCGGTTCTCTTGAGTTTTCGGTTTCCAGATTTGTTCTGTTTCTACACGGATTTTTCTGTTTCTAGGATTTTTCTGTCTAGGGCTCTAGTGTATTACCCGTCAAAACTGATGGACAATAGAAGAAATTCTGTTTTTCGATACTATTTCTGGTAACCGATATTTTTATAGATCGATTATTTTTCTTTCTTTTTTTCATTTTCAGTATTCCTGATTTTTTTTCTTTTTAATCAACATTTTGTAATTTTCGTTTGATTTTCAGAATATTACTGAAAGCGGTATAGACCACAGACAGACAAATAAATAAAAGGTAACTTGTGTACTTATCCGTTAAGAATAACGTGTTTTCAATTGCATCATTATCAGTATTTGTGTAATTTAACGATCCACATTTCTGGCCCATGCTCTCAGATGTAAATGAAGCTACTAATTGAATAATTACGATATTATTATTATATCATAGACAGAGACTCGTAGAGAATTTAAGTTTTATAACAAATATTGCAAAGAATTCTTTATAAACTTACACTGAAGCTTTTAAATAATTTCTGATTCAGTTAATGAAATAATTTAATCCAAGTATTGGTATTCATGCTACCACTTGTTAATATATTTAGCCTAATTTTCTGAATATTACTAAAAGTGCAAGTGGTGAGTCAGTGGCAAAAATAATATCGTGTCTTGCGGGACGCTAAAATCCTTATTTTTGGGTCACGTGACTGGCAATCTAGCGTCAGTTTAATGGAGAAATGATATAACTGAAACAAAATTTAATGGAGAAATGATATAACATAATCAAAATAAGGTTTTACAAAGTCGTCCTTGGCGTCCTGCAATCGCTGCAACACTTCCTCTCTCTATAGAGTAGTTTATCATAACTCTATGTAAAAGTGTTACAGACCATAGACCAGGGGTGGGCACACATTGAGTTTTTCAGTGCCGAAACATGGAATCTCAAGTGCCAATTTTCTTTTCGTTTTCTAAATTGCTGGGATACTGAGTAATTATATAATGAGGTGGTATATTTAATTGAAGTACGAACATGTACAACGGTACATATTTTGCGCATAAATATTGGTAGTAGATTTATCATTTGCATTAAAAAGAATTAATAAATGATACATAAAAAAAAATTCTTCATGTGAAAATATCACAATAAAAACAAAAATAAGCTATCTTGCATAAGTAATAATAAGTAACTCATAAATTCACAGGATAAATTACTTACCTAACTTATTAAAAATGGTAATTAAAAATGATTGCATAAATATTTACCACTGTGTTTGAATATCCCAAGACAAGCGTATGAAAGATGTAAATTTAACTGATCTTGATAAAAAGAGACAGAGATAAATAAATTAAACACCGGCACTATTGTAACAATAAACAAAAAATTCCTTATTAAGGGATAAAATTTACTATCAAAGTATCAAGGTCATTCATTACAAATATACTGTTCTTAAATTAGTTGACCATGCACTTCTATATTATCCTTTTAATTTATAGAGCAGTCAGGGCTAAAAACTCTAAATTTTCTTTGGAAGAAAATAAAGCACCGTTTCCCGGGTGGGCAGTGGTGCCGTTTTGAGTGCCAAAATAGCCCCTGCCATAGACTGACAGACAGACAGACAGACCAATAAAGAGATTTCTCTTTATTACCTTCGCAGAATGCGGGAAGGTTATATTAATAACAGCATTTATTTATTTATATATTTATCATCTTGTTATTCGCATAACTGAAAAAGTGTTCAACCAAATTGCCTGAAATTGAGAGCGACCTGATCAAAGGTCAAGGTCATAGTCATTTATAACTTAAAAAGTTTTGCACCATATTGTATGAAACTTGGTGAAACGATTGGTCAATAAACATGAACCATTTTGTTAGATTTTGGGAGCGATCAGGTCAAAGGTCAATGATCAAGGTCAAGGCCATTTATAACTCAATAAATCAGAAAGTGTTAAACCAAAATGTCTGAAATTTAATCGGACGATTGGACAGTGTCCAGGAACCATCTTGTTGAATTTTGGGAGCGTTCCGGTCAAAAGTCAAGGTCATTCAGAACTCAATAACTCAAAAAATTATTGAACCATATTACATGAAACTTGGTGAAACGATTGGTCACTATCCAGTTACCAGTTTATTAGATTTTGGTAGCAAACGGATAGGCGGCGGCGAAGGTATGTGCTCTACCGAGTGCACGTAATCTAGTTATTAATAATGAGCCTTCTCCTGATGATGAATAGAAATCTTTCTATTCTAAAGCTCGTAAATAAAAATACCTTCAACGTTGAGTTTAAGGAGAGCTTTTCTAAAATGAGGTTTATTTAATTTTTACCGTTTGATGTTTCTGAAACATGTAAGGTACAAGTAAAAAACTTCTAAGACATTTTTGTTCATATTATTCTTCTAAAAAATTGTTTTTTTGAAAGTTATTGATATTTTGAGTTATTTTTGAGTCCATTTTGAAAATTTTCAAAATGTATCTTCTCTAACAATTCTTGACCAATATTTATGTTTTATGCTTCATAACAGCTAAAAGTATGTAAATATTTCCATGTTCACTGTAATTTGAAAATCATTACCAAAATAACGAAAAAGTAAAAATTGATTGATTTTTCCGATATTTTATACACCAAAAACTTCATAGAATTTTTTTTTTTTGAATGAATTTTGAAATTCATAAATCCAGGGATTGTAGCCTAGGAATTTACCCTAATTTTGAATGTTGAATAACAAAAATCGGTTGAAAACTCTGGAAGAAGATTCGATTTCAATTTGCTAAATGTGCAAAATATGAAATAGGAGAAAAATGGCTCTGAAGTTTTATGGTTCTAAAGTTTGATAAAGAGTTTTGCCTTCTGATAACAGCACATCAATGTGACATTATCGGTTACACAACTTCATTGTGACGGGGGACTTTTGGACAGTGGATAGCCCTCTTCCGTCCACTTAATTACATAACCATTAAGTAATTAGGTTGGAAAATGTTTAGGCGGGAAACGCTCTGAACGTATTCAGTGTAGTACGTTTGTCGACTTATCGTTAGAATTTTGCAATTCTATTTCCACAGTATTGTAGAGATATGTCTATAGATTAATATCAGACAAAAAAAACGAAAAATGATATTGTGACCATTTTTTTGACAAGCTCCCCTTATATAAGCTCTGATAAAATAAAGATAAGCAAAATATTTATGGGGGTGATTATGCTTGTTCCTACCTTGGTTAGTTAGTTCATCCATCACGCTTTCTATAATTAGATTTAAACAAATTAAGGGAACAAATAATACACAATGAAAATACTGATGACAGACAGATGGTCTTTACATGCATTGGTATTTTTAACCTCTCTCCTAATAATCTCCGTCGAGTGTTTATGGCTATTTAATAATGATAATATGTGCCATATTCAAATGCAAAATAAATAGGTATTATCATTCAGTTAAGTATGTAGTAATTATTTATGCAGAAATGAGTTTGACTATTAGAGGAATTGAAAGAAACAAATATCAAGTTTAATGTTTCCTTAATTTAATTTAATAAGAGAGTGTTTATTTAGAAAGAGAGACAGAAAGTGTTTATGTATTACACTCGGACCTAGAATAAAGAAAATAAAATTTAACTAAATATAATAATAAAATATTGAAAGAGGTGAATAAATCTATGAAACAAAATACAAAAATATAAACTAAATATACCATAATTCACCAGAATATCTGGCGCGAGGACACTACATATATAAAAATGCAAAGTGATGAGGAACTAAGAAGAAATTATTACGCACGTCTTCACTGTGATATTGCCAACAAGAGAATGGAGGAAGCCAAGCCTATAGCAACCGCTTCCTTCCTTTAGGAAGAGTTTAAAGAAAACTCAATAATATCGATTACAATTTATAATTCTACGACTGTTAAATCAATTTAAGATATCATAAAGAACACATTAAACCTACATATAATAAATTACCTAAATACATATAAACAAGTGCAAGAAGTTCACCTATTTTAAATAATAAAATTTACTTTAATTACAGTTGGCTACCTGAATTTTGATATTACCATATAAGGTAATAATTAAAGATAAAGGCTCTTATTGGCTATTGATGAGGTAATAATGCAGGCAAAGAGAGGGGGAGGGGAAATTTAGTCCACTGTACGGAAATAGGGGAAGACTAAAGATGATGCAATAATTTAATTTATTGCGTATGTAACGAGAATTGCTACTTGTTTGTTTATTTATTCATTCATTTGGAGTCCGCTTCCTAAAACTGATAAGAAATGTAATATGTATGTCAAGCAGTATGAAGTAATTATTTTATATTCTTTAGCCATGTTCACGCTAGACCAAATTACTCAAAATTTACCAAATTATATTGAATCACCAGCACATTATTACATAACGCAACTATTTATCATATTTCTACAATACTGAAAAAACGTACTTTTTCCTTCGATTCGTACGGTGTGAGTTAGGGTACGGTTACTATGAACGCATATTCGAGCTATTTTTCGCACTGACGATATCGTCAGAACTAGTCGTCAGTGCGAGGTGGTTTCACTGTACGCGATTTCTGATAGTCGGTGTGTTTCTGCCCAATTATTATTTGGATCCTAAACTATGTTTATTTGAGATAATGCTCGGGAGGAATTATAAACCTTCCTATGTGCATTTGAAATAATAGACGCGACGCTAATGATCTTTTTTTTTCACTGCACACAATTTTTGAAATACCTTAATAGGAAAATAAGGAGAATATTTTTTATATTACTATAAGGATATTCAATTTCATTGAAAAAAATTGCGCCAAGTAACAAAAAAATTCAAGTTTCTATAAAACAAGTAGTTATTAAATATATAATTAAATAATATCTGTATTATTCCTGATAGGTAGTATCGAGTAATATATTTCCACATCACAAGGGTAAACAGTAACAGAAATCGAAAGTAAGAAAATTGAGCACAAAAATTACCGAATCTGTCGCTAGTCGCATGAAAAAATCAAACTCATTTGAACGCTGAAGTTTTTCTGACGACTTCGTACGTATTCTGACGACTAAATCGCTGCCACTGTAATCACTCCCATTGGAAAGTACGAATTTCATTTTCATCCGATCTTATCAGATGTCGTCAGTACGAAAAAATCGCTCGAATACGCATCCATAGTAACCGTACCCTTAGTGTGTGTCACTTACTTTAGTCACTTACTATGAGTATATATTAATACGATAGCGTGTGTGTTAGTATGTGTCACTTACTTTAGTCACTTACTGTGAGTATAAATTGACTGAAATTTGGTGGTTGTTCAATATTAAGGAAACAAAAGGTCAAACAAGGTCATTAATAAATCAAAAAGTATTCAAATAAATTACCTGAAATTTGGGGGGACGCAACAAAATCCAGGAAACATTTGGTTATATTTCTTGCGAGCAATCGGGTTAAAGGTCATAGGTCAAGGTCATTTATAACTCAATAACTCAAAAGGTATTGTCTGAAATTTGGTGGGACGATGGTCACTATCCAGTAACCATTTCATTAGATTTTGAGAGCGAACGAGTAAAAGATCAAGGTCATTTATAATTCAAGGATTATTGGATGGTCAAGGTCATTTATAAATGGCGGTGAAGGTTCGTCATCTTGTTATTTGCAAGTAATTCTGTTTCACCACATCGGATAGAATGTTTCTGCCATCTGTTTGTTTACACAATCATCTGTCTATCAACGAAATTGAACTGTAGTGGAGCCTAGATATACGTACGTCAATGATGAGGCTTGAATTTCCATCATTGGATTCAATATACTGTAAGCTATATCTGTTATTAACGGGATCCGGAAAATTGATCGAAAAAATGGAAAATTGGTCGAATGAAAAATTGATCGAAAGGAAAATTGATCGAATGGAAAATTGATCGAAAGGAAAATTGATCGAAAGGAAAATTAGTCGAATGTAAAATTGATCGAAAGGAAAATTGGTCGAATGGAAAATTGACCGAAACAAAATTGATCGAAAAAGATATTGGATCTATTTACACTAATTGACAATGATAACTAAAACCATGGATTACCATGGAAACTTACTTGCAATATATTACAGCTAGTAGATCTTGTTACCATGACTTATATATAATAATAATAATTTATACAGTAATAATATATAATAATAATTTATGTATAACATTTCTTCAATCAACTGTTTTTCTATAACAGAGAATTATATGCTTCGAAATATATTATAATTTGAAGAACTTTAAGTATTCTTAGTTCTAGAATTTAGGTAGTTCTAGATAACTTGTGAAATGAAAGTTAAATAATTAATTAATTTAGTATAGGTTTAACGTCTGTTTCGGAACCAAAAGCCATATCACTGACGGCAAAAGGGAACTAAATACAAGAGATAGGAAGAAGCAGTCAGAAAGGAAAATGGATTCATGAACAAAGTCACTTAACACCGTCGGTGTTAAGTGAGTACTTTGTGAGTGCGGTCACAATTACCAAGGAATGTTACAAAAAGGGACACTAAAACCGGTTAGTGCACTCACAGATGGAAGAAAAAAATGAAGCTGATCTATCCTATCAATTTTCCTTTCGATCAATTGTTATGCGATCAATTTTCTTTTCGATCAATTTTCCATTCGACCAATTTTCCTTTCAACCAATTTTCCTTTCGATCAATTTTCCATTCGACCAATTTTCCTTTCGACCATTTTTCCTTTCGATCAATTTTCCATTCGACCAATTTTCCTTTCGACTAATTTTCCTTTCGACCAATTTTCATTTCGATCAATTTTCCCTTCGATCAATTTTCCCTTCTACTAATTTTCCATTCGATCAATTGCTTTCGATAAATTGTTTTCGGTCAATTGCTTTCGATCAATTTTCCTAGACCCGTTATTAACCAGCTAGAACTAATGGAATGTGAATTAAAACAAATTGGCAGTGCAAAGTTAGCGATCTATCATTTGTGCTTTATTGTTTTTGTAGATTCCGTCAGTATAGGTGGCGCTGCAGATATGAATTGATTAAATATGTTTTAGAAATATAACTTTTTTTGTAAAATGACTATATTTATTCTATTATTTATGTCTCTCTACCTATTTATCAACAAGATAGAAAATATTTGTTCACAGATTAATTGCCCGTTTAAAATTAACAACTCGAAAGTAAAAATTAATATTGCATTGTATTGATTATAAAAAACCTTAAAAGCTTATAGATCAATAAGATGTTTTAAAATTTCATAGGGTTTGCAGTTAAATGATGACAGACAATAACCGCATTGATAAAACAATAGACAATTGATGGAGGGAACCTGTAATTTAATTTTCAATTGTATATGTATTAATAAGAATATGTGAAATTATTAATAAAAACCTGTGGACATGAAAAATTGATGACTTCCATATTTTAAATTATAAGACATATAATTTAATTAACTAAGTCTGTTGCAACTAAAATTTGACTCTGAAACGAATAACTGCATGGGTATTTAAAACTTTTAATCGTGCTTCATAGTTGCAGATAAGAAGTTCTAATTAAATATCATGGAAGAAATTATTATTTATGAAAATTAATGTTTATCAAATTAAAATTATAACGGTATTGTTCGAAAGTAGAATTCAATTTAAAAACAATATCTTCCAGTAGTCATTTTCTTTACGATTACTTTGACTGTAATATTTGTTTCATGCCACCGTCGTAAGTAAATACGTGATTTGGAGTATCTTTTCATTTCTATTTTTCTCTCTTGCAGGTTGTACTTCTGAGCACAATGTCTTTATCCCATCAGACTCTTTCACAAGAGGATCTGAATTTGCTGAGGAATGACCTAATCAAGTTTCATTGCGGTCCTCTGGTCTATCAGACTATAATAGAATGGGGCTTTGAAAAGCCCGAAGGAGTGAAAATAATTGAGCATCTTAAAGACCAAAAGATTGAAGAGAACTGTGGTAGAAATTTGAAAAATTGGTTTAAGAAATATAACGATGAACTCCAAAAAGAAGACTATTCCACCTTTGATGTAACCACTCTGCACGATCTTCTTCCAGTTCTCTGCTACGATAAAGTCAATCAAACAGGCGGAACAGAATATGAAGCTAAGCTCAAAGATACGAAAAGTATCGAATATCTTCTTAAAGAAATCAAAAAATTCAGAAATGATGTGAGTCATGAATACTCTAAATCAACAGAAGATCCCAAAATTGAAGAAAAAAAACTGTTGATGCAAAATTGCATCAGAACTGCTGGTGCACTGTACAACAAAGACCAGAGTGAAATCGATGCAAAAGTTGCTAAATTGGATGCCGAGTTTGCCAACCTAATGCAGAAGACGAGCAGCTCTTATGAGTACGCTGTTCAGCAAGTCACGAACGAAATAGAACGCAAATGTCCAACTTTCATGTTAGAAAAGTATTCCCCATTATTTAGTGTCCCTTTACCGGCAGGTCTTGGGAAGATAGATTCTACTGAGATATTTGAGTCTGTAAATATGTCAGTCGCTGATAAAGACAAAGACAAGACGAAAATGGTAGATCAAACAGTTAAAGACAAAGATGAGACAAAAATGGTATATCAAAAAGTTAAAGACAAAGATGAGACAGAAAAACTGAAAAAGACTTCAGTTAAAGAAAATGGTTACTCGAAAAAGAATAAAATCCTTTTCAGATCCAATGAGATATGCAACCATGTCTCTTATAAATTTGTGGTGATTAACGGAGGTCCAGGATCTGGAAAAACAACCTTAACAAGACACATTTTCCAAAATATTTTGGAAAATGCAGTTAATGGAAGAGAGACGAGTTACGAGGGCATAGGGAAATTTAGAGTTCCTATCTACCTAGAATGCCGAACTGAGCGACAGACCGATCTTCGTGATTTCCTGAAGGAAAATATTCGAAATTTAAATTACTCTAAAGAAGTAATTTATGAAGCATTCAAAAACGTGACGGGACAAATCTTCATAATTGATGGCTACGATGAAGTTAATGATAAAAGTAGAGAGCTTGTAAGTGATGCAACAGAATATTGCAGCAAATATAACGCTACATGCATTGTTTCTGGCAGAGTTGATGCAGGAAATAACTTTATTAGCATTCTGAAAGAGAAAAAATTGAGCTACAATGAAATGCTCATCGAACCCATCAGTGAAATGAGCGACAAACTGAGCCTCTTGAGGAGATATGGTGATAAGATGAGTGATGTTGATTCTGATGAACTGGAGAAAAGCTTTGAGAATCTGAATGATTCTGCACACAAAGTTTTTTCCTGTCCAGTTCTTTTGGCATTATTCATCTCACTGTTCGTGAACCACCGAGACTCTTTGTCCCAATTGCACAATGAACAAAGTGCTTACAAAGCAATGAGAGAGATTTTCTCTGAAGAGATTGAGAAGAAGTTGAAAGAGAACAACATTGCAAATCCTGAATTGAGAGCAAAATTATTGCTAGAAGTGCTCAGTGACCACAGTCTCAGGCTTTTCAGGATCAAGAAATATTTCTTTGATAAGGAAGAATTTCTATGCTTGAGCAATTATTGTTTACAAAAAATATCCAACTATGATGTGGACATTAAATGGGTATTTTCGTGCATCTTAACCCCAGAGACCTCTTTTAGATCAGAGAAAACGTTGACTTACGCCTTCTCACACAGCTCCATTCAGGATTATCTGGCAGTAGGGCATATATACAAGAACATGGAGGAGAGTAAGATTGACTGGAATTCAGAGGAGCATTCAGAAGATAGTCTACGGTCACAGTTTTTAGACTGTTTTGGTGTATCTGCTTCACTCTCTGATGGATCTACTTCTGATGGATCTACTTCTGATGGATCTACTTCTGATGGATCTACTTCTGATGGATCTACTTCTGATGGATTTACTTCTGATGGATCTACTTCTGATGGGTTTACTTCTGATGAATCTACTTCTGATGGATCTTATAGTGAAGAAAAGCTTTCTGTTTTCGATGAAAAGTTTTCTGTTTTAAAAGAAGAAAAGTTTTATGGTGTTAAGAAGAAAATAAATAGGTAAGTAATTATATTTTATCTAATTAATGATATCCAGTTACTATCTGTCACTCCAAATATAAATTTGTAAGACGTTAAGCGTGTTACCGTCGCTGTAATTAGTCCGTTAAGACCACCTTGTGTGCCAAATTTGAACGCCGTAGTTAGTTAAGGCAAGGTGTATTCCCAGACCGTGGTAACCGTCTTACAAATATCTCTTATTGCAACATATCAAGGAGAATGAAAATTATAAGAGATAACAGAATAATTATTTCAAAAACACTTATAATCTATACAATTTATACTAATCTAAATTAACTAAAAATACTATAATGTGTTACAAAAGAAATATAATGATTGAATAGAAATATGAGAAATTACTTCCATTAGAGAAAACAATTTTAGTACAAAATAGAATAGTAAAAATACAATGAGTTTTATCTTAATAAATATATAAATGAAATAATGAAATATTGATTGGAGGGGTAACTGGCCTATTTCGTAGAGCGGCCAGAGACCGCTACATATACCCTCCCGCTAGAGAGAAGGTTATCCTTTGAACGATAACTCTAGGTTAGACGTAGAGGTGATCCATGAACCGTCTTGGCTGTAGATGTCTTAGAGATCAGGTTTGAGGGTTGCATGGTGTTGAATGATCGCGTGGAGTTGGGTTCTCGCGTGAAGTGGTATACTCGCATGGAGATGGGTGTTCGCGTGGAGTAGTTGTGAAGGTGCTCACGTTGAGTTGTTGTGCTGATTGCTCAGGTTGAGCGGCGTTGTGACATAGCAATGTTGCCGGTCGAGGTGAAGGCTCAAGTTCCTCTGTGCCGTGGTGTCGAAGTGGACATCGGTTGAGTGCTGCGTCGAGGAAACTGCTGATGACCGTTAAGAAGAAAGTGTTCCCTTCGTCTGTGGGTCACCAGTTGCAAGACCTTGGTGAGGTGAAGGCTCAGGTTCCTCTGTGGAGTGCTGATTCAAGGAACCTGCTGATGACCGAGTTGCAGAAAGTGTTCACTTCGTCTGAGGGTCACAAGTTGTAAGGCCTTGGTGAGGCGAAGGCTCAGGTTCCTCTGTGTAGTGCTGAATCTAGAAACCTGCTGATGACCGAAATGCAGAAAGTGTTCACTACTTACGAAGGAAACCAGTTGTGAGGCCTTGGGCGGCAAGCTGCAGCGCGGCCTATGCGATTGCTGTCCCGTGGGCGAAGCGGGGTTGGAGAGACTGCTGCAGAGAGGGGCGAAGAGACAGCAGCGGAGGTCGTCCAGGAGCAGCCTGGAGCGAATCTGGCTGGTTTGCTTGAGGAGAATCAGTGGACACTTACTCCAAAAGGTCATCAGTTGTAAAACGTTACGAGTTATTATCGCCGTAAATATTCCGTTAAGGGTAACCTTGTGTGCCAAACTGGCCACCGTATTTAGTCCGTAAGGCAAAGGTGTATTCCCAGACTGTGGTAACCGTCTTACAAAATTTCTCTTATAGCAACATATCAATGATAATGAAAACTATAAGAGATACCAGAATATTTATTTCAAAAATTCTTAGAAACTATACAATTTATACTAATCTAAATTGACTAAAAATACAATAATGTGTTACAAAAGAAATATAATGATTGAATAGAAATATGAGAAATTATTTCCATCAGAGAAAACAATTTTAGTACAAAATTAAAAATAAAATAGTGAAAATACAATGAGTTTTTATTTTAATAAATATATAATTAAAATAAAGAAATATTGATTGGAGGGGTAACTAGCCTATTTCGTAGAGCGGCCAGAGACCGCTACCAATTAGAGTAATTAGATACTAAATATCACTTTAATTATCATAACCGTTCACTGTACTCATGATTAATAACTAGTGATGGTTGTTTTACAATATGTAGTTTTTATCAAATCAAAAAATTATACATTAAAGTACAAAATCTCAATTTCAATAAATTGGTTTTCATTTTTACTATTGATGCAAGATGAAAATGAAATGTGTGCGAACGTGAAGGTAGCCATTTCTCCTTCGACCATGAAACATTTTGAGATGTATTGTATAGGTACTTCTTATGCCTAAACTCTCTTTTCTTGCAATTGTCCAATATGAGATACATCACGAATTGAAGGGTTAACCGTTTCGTACCTACAAAGCGGTGACCAGACAACTCACCGCCAGTTCTAGGTAAATTGCTCGAAAACAATTGTTCGAAAGACAATTGCTCGAAAAATAATTGCTCGAATGAAAAATTGCTCGAAAGACAATTGCTCGAACGAACAATTGCTCGAACGAACAATTGCTCGAATGAACAATTGCTCGAATTATCAAATTGTTCGAATGAACAAAATTGCTCGAATTATAAAATTGCACAGTTTTCGATTTTATAAAAGTTAGTTATTCATGAAGTGGAGCTGCACCTAACAATCCTTGTTTCTGTTTAGTAACTGATCATTCTATAAATGATTTTAATTATTGCTCATTCTGCATAATCATTTTTTAGATCGTTTGTGTCATCTCGTTTGTAACATGTGAATTGGAATCATGTGGCGAATCACTACTATTCAGGTTTTTTTTATCATAAAATCTGAAAAAAATTGTAGATTTATTAAAACTCTGCCATAACTTTGAATTATTTCACCTATTGAGGTGCCACATACAGATAGGCATAGTAATAAATAAGTTTTCAGGTTTAATGATAAAAAAAACATGAATAGTAGTGATTCATCACATGATTCCAATTCACATGTTACATACGAGATGACACAAACGGTCTAAAAAAAATTATGCAGAATGAGTAATAATTAAAATCATTTATAGAATTATAAATGATCAATTACTAAAAAGAAACAATTAAGGATTGTTAGATGCAGCTACACTTCATGAATAACTGACTTTTATAAAATCGAAAACTGTACAATTTTATAATTCGAGCAATTTTGTTCATTCGAGCAATTTGATATTTCGAGCAATTGTTCATTCAAGCAATTGTTCGTTCGAGCAATTGTTCATTCGAGCAATTGTATTTCGAACAATTGTTTTCGAGCAATTTACCGGCTACCCTCGCCGCCGGACAATTAGCCACGGATAATTCACCGTGAGGACAACTCGCCGCTAGTATAACTAGCTGCAAGCACAATTCATCGCCAAAAGAACTCACCATGGGATATATGTTTTACTGCCGTATACACAATTTTGTTATGAAAAATATTTTAGTTATAAACTGCGTGGTGTAAATCAATCTTTAAATTTTCTCAACAGTATTGGAAAATGTTTTCTTTTCCATTTCAAAAGTTAATATAATGTTTTTTTAACTATCATATAATCATAGTGTTTGTTGTAGATTAACAATAAAATTTTCTTTGAAATTTGAAAGTATTTTGCTAAAAGTAACTTGCTATTGGAAAGAAAACAAGTTCAGGTGTCTTCTTAATTAATACGTTTAATGATATATAAAAATTACTTTTAGATTTTTACTTAGAATTTTGTCTTAGGTAGGCTAATAAGTTACATTTACCATCACCTATTCCTTTTCCTCTTCAATTCGTGAGTACAGTCACCAGTGCTTGTGTTCCTTTCAATATCATTCCTTGGTAAATGATTGCATCCACGAAGTAGCTTTTCTGCATCCATGAGCTTTATCACGGACTGGTGGTTGGTGCCTTTGTTCAAGGAGTCACTTTGCTTTCTTACTTCTTCTTCCTGTCCCTTGTATTTAATTTCCTTTTGACATCAACTAAAAAGTCTCACGTTTCGAGGCAAACGTTATATACTTCTAAATTTGTATATTTTGCGGCCTGAAATATTCTCATAGATATAACAAAATAAACTAATTAATTGAAATAATGAAATTTGTCAATCATTGTTTTACGTCAGATTGAGCGCATAGAAACAAATCATTGATTAAATTTATAATATTTTTAGATATCTATATGTAAATGATGTAGACGCCGGCAAAACATAAATCACGCGGCGAGTTGTCCTTACGGCGAATTGACCGCGGCGAGTTGTCCAGCGGCGAATTGTCCGACGGCGATTTGTTCAGCAGCGAATTGTCCTAGAACCCTACAATGCAACGAAAATCAGACGATATTTTCCACTTCATCTTTTCCAACCTGGACTCTGTATTTTTTTATATTCTTTGAAACAACTTAAATGCATCTACAGAAAATATCAATCATCATGTTTAAATAAAAATAACGAAAACTGACGATTCTGATGAAGAAACGAAACATCAAGTGAAAGGGGAAATTACCTGTGAATTGATTAATCTGATATTTGATGTTAAACATTCATTATTATTCTTTTAGTCGAACAAATGACAGATTAGCATTGTCTAGTTATTCTGTTACATTATAAAGACAGACTGGTATATTCTGCTACATTATAAGGACAGA
Organism: Caprella mutica; assembly: GCA_947561585.1. Lineage (NCBI taxonomy): Eukaryota > Metazoa > Arthropoda > Malacostraca > Amphipoda > Caprellidae > Caprella > Caprella mutica. Next base: position 43,469 of record CANNZV010002304.1, on the reverse strand, counting down.
GTGGTATCTTTTTTTACATTAAAAAAAAAAAAAAAAAAAAAAATAGGACAGAGTGGTATCTTCTGTTACATTAAAAGGACAGAGTGGTATCTTCTGTTACATTATAAGGCCAGAGTGGTATCTTTTGTTACATTAAAAGGACAGAGTGGTATCTTCTGTTACATTGAAAGGACAGAGTGGTATCTTCTGTTACATTAAAAGGACAGAGTGGTATCTTCTGTTACATTATAAGGACAGAGTGGTATCTTTTGTTACATTAAAAGAACAGAGTGGTATCTTTTGTTACATTAAAAGGACAGAGTGGTATCTTTTGTTACATTAAAAGGACAGAGTGGTATCTTTTGTTACATTAAAAGGACAGAGTGGTATCTTCTGTTACATTAAAAGGACAGAGTGGTATCTTCTGTTACATTAAAAGGACAGAAAGGTATCTTTTGATACATTATAAGGACAGAGTGGTATCTTCTATTACATTATAAGGACAGAGTGGTATCTTTTGTTACATTATAAGGGCAGAGTGGTATATTCTCTTACATTATTGGAGTTTCGTGTGCTTCAAGTTAGACATGACTAATGTAGACATAAGTAAAGGAATTGAAAATGATGAGTTTTCTTCATCGTTCTGTCTTTATCACTGACTGACATCATCTGGTACACTACACGCAAGTGTGTACAAACTACACACACGTGTGTACAAACTACACACAAGTGTGTACAAACAACACACTAGAGTGTACAAACTACATGCTAACCTTTCCCCTTTCGTTTGGGGGTCTCTAAATTATTATTCGCCCTATGTTCTAAAATAGCTGAATGAATATTTAAAACTTATCCCATAGAGCATCTTAAGTCTTCCAAATTCTTTATTACTTTATTTGAATACTATGAAACTGACTCTAAATGGTAAAGGTTGGTTTAAAAGGTTACATTTTGGAATGACAGGACAATAAAAGACAGGATTGGTTCCTGAATGAATGTATTCTGATTACGTTGGAATAGTACAAAGTTCTAAGATTTAGGCAAAAGTCTTTTGCAATAAAGGAAGGTGGATTTTAAGTGTTTTATCACCAATCACAAACACAAGTTTTAAATAAACTTAGGAGTGGAGTAGCCAGTTTCCGACTACCCTTTTGTCGGAGCTAAGCTCTGAACTGAACTAAGAACTGAGCCAAGGAAATTTGAACGCGTTAAGGGCCTTTTAGACGTGATACATTTTGTATCAGCAACATTGTTTATATACAAATGTCGCGCAATTGATTCTGTATAAAGGCCTTTTTAGACGTGAAACATTTTCACATGGTTACGCAACAATTTGTTTCAGAACTGTTGCCCGGGTGTATCAGCCACAATTTCACTGCGACATTTCTCGATTCACCCTGTAAGAGTTGGTGTCGTGTAACAGTGCTGAAACAAATGTTTACAGAAATCCTCAAAGTGTTATTGACTGTCAGAGGTAGATAAGTGCGTCACTGCTACAGATGCACACACATCTCCCTACACACCACACACAGATGTATCATTTTTATATACATAGGTAAATATATATTTTACATGAAAATTCATTACATGAAATACAGCCAACGCTCTATAAATAGAATGAAATATTGTTTTGGCATCCTAGAAATTTATTATTGAATTGCGTTTATTATGTTACGATCTAAGTCATAAAGATCTGTGTTCTAAATTATGATTGATCTTTTCATTTTGTATCAAAGTAAAACTATCTACTGAAGTTATCCCTCAAAGTTCCTCTCCTCAAATCATTTGATATAGCAAATAGCAAGTAATTTAAACTACATATATACAATTGCTTGTGCGACACTAGAGTTGCCTCGCACCGAATTCTCGTCTAAACAGATTGCTTGCCGTATACAGAAACAATTGCGCGACATTTGTATATAAACAATGCTGCCGATACAAAATGTATCACGTCTAAAAGGCCCTTAGCTAGATGCTAACTGCTTATATAAGACTGACAAGGAGGATTCAATTTTCCAGTGGGTCAATAGACATTTTTTAAGGTGTTGCTTGTACAATCCAAAGATGTTTTTCTACTAACAGCAGAAAGAAATAACACATAATGCATTATTTGAAGTGATAATGGATTTGTATACCAATAGCATATACATCGAACAGATTTACTATTATTCCTCATAAAGATTATTATTTCTGAATCTATTGTTAACTTAATTCATGGTCAGAACTGTTACAAGTTTCCTAACTATTAGGTAAGTATTAAAATTAGAATAATTGAAATACTTACTTATGTAATTACAGAAATCCTTTTAAATTAATTAAGTACTAATTTTAATTCTATCTATAGGAAAGGAACTCCCTAATACTCAATATTTCTGTGAAACATAAATATGAAATAATATTGTCCAATTCTAGAATTTGTTCTTTAATTGATAAGATAACCAAGTCTTACGTAGTAGGTTGAAGGTTGTCTTCAATTACCTGCAGACTTTCTTGTTCTTTTTCTGGAGTGTGTATAAGAGGTGCCAACTAGTGAGTGAGATAGCAGGTTACTCCACGGCATGAATGTGTCTAAGTACTCAGATTTCAAAGCTCGAGTTCCAGTGATGACTAATTTTAAAAGGTGGTGTTCGGGTGGGACTTACCAGGGTGGGATAGAACACCTCCAGGAAAGAACAAGAAAGTCTCCAGGTAATTGAAGACAACCTTCAACCTACTACTACGTAAGTCTTGATTATCTTATCAATTATATTACGACTTTCTTGTTCTTTCTCTGGAGTGTGTATAAGAGGTGCCAACTAGTGAGACTTCAAAGCAGCAGCACTGGGACGAGAGAGATGGTCAACCCAAAACACTTTAACTAAAAGTGCTTGAACATATGAATTTGACCATCAAGCTGTCTGAGATATATCGTCAATGGGCATTCTGTTCATTAGCCTTTTAATGCTATGAGCCTTAAAGAAGGAAGCATCTAAACCAACTTCATGAAATATTTTAAATCCAACAATATAGCGAACAAGAGGTAACAGGTTTAAATAGTTTCTTAAACTGACTAACAGCTACGATAGATATCCGCGAAAATTATCGTTTCTATATAAAGTCTAAAATTAGACACGAACAAATTAAGGAATTCACACTCTAATTGCGTAACATAATTGTTCATTCCTATTTCTAGAATAACATATCATCTTGCAAAAAGAGTTCGCACTATTATTAATAAGCATAATACATTTAAAGGATATCATATTCAGTAAGATATCTTCAATTGGAGAATAATAATTCAAAGAATTTAAATTTTCTATAGAAAGATCAAAATATACTAACGATGGTTAGGCGGATCAGAGTGGAAATAAAAACAATCAACGTAATTAAACAGCATGGGATCTCAATTTAAAATAGTGTTTAAATTGACTTTTAGTTCTCAATCATGATGCGAAAATTATTGATAAGAAAAGAATTTCTATATATTTATTAAAACAAGAGCCCTAATCTAAAGAGAGGCGTCAGCCTTGAACACTAATAGAAAAAGGAGTAACTGTAGCCGTCTTGCTAATAACTGCTCATGTTAGAAGTAGATCCCTATCTTGCTAGAATTTTCATAAAGATACATTTAGCATCAAAATTTACCGTTAGGAACTTCGATTTAATCAACTTAAAAAGAGTACCACAATGATCAGCTGGCAAACTGGAAACTAGAATAACCTTTTAACATTTCAATAACCTTTTAACCCGCATTTGAAATTATTGCTTTTTCTTCAATGGAAAGTTATCTATAATAAAACAGATATTTAATAGAACTATCAACAGAGATATTTTCGTTTCAAAATTACTCAAAGATTTATTGAGGTTTTCCCTTAGCAAAAAGGAATTATATAGATTATATGGTGATTAAAACGTACTCTCAAATGACAACAAATTAGTTTCATAATTACGGGAAGGCGAACTGTGGGGCTGAAACCTTGAGAAAATACTTTTTCTTTACAATTTTGGAAGGTCGACTCCACTTTAAACAAGTCAAAATTAGAAGACATTGGCACGTCACGGAAACCGTCTCATTAAGCGACCAGGATTGCCGAACTTTAAAGAAAGATATTTTCTTGTTGTACACAGAGGGACCTTTCATACCATATTGACTATTGCAGAGCCTAAGCCAAGTACATCTCTTTGACTTTAATCAGTTCTGCACTTCTGCTGCATCGAGCATATTCAAGTCTTCTACAGCCTCATTAAGTTCATTCATAACTTTCTATAAAGTTAATTTTTTTAAATCCAGTATCAAAAAATTCACAGCATAAGACAAATTGTATACGCTAGTTTAACTGAAATAAATTCTACATTGACTGGGTTCCAATGTTTTTTAGATTAAGAATTTTATATACTACACATAACCAGAGAAGGAAGAATATAATGAGAAATATCTGGGCTCAGTTGAAGTGAAATCTAGTTCAGTAGTGTATCTGAAAGAAATTCGGTTCAACCTCTGTTTTATAATCCATTTTTAGAGCCATATCTAGATTACAGCTCAACAGGGTACAGTCTATGTTTTGGAAGCATGTTTAAATTTGACAAGTCGCATTTTTTTTCATTTTACTAGATACCGAATTACTGTTTATTAGAGAAGTGGCATATGCGTTTTCATAATTTTATTTTCACCAGAATGATTGATTTTTCACTTCTCAGATTTTTCATAGCAAAAACCAGAAAATAGACAGTCAGACATATTGAGGAGTATGTGCATGTTAATTTTTTAAAAGAAATTGAGATGCAAGAGTTCAGGTAACTAACAAGATTTTTCTTTGTACAGAAAATTTATAACCAAGTGAAATGAACGTTCAAAACTATGAAGTAGAAAAATATTACTCAGCACAGTTTATTTATTTAAATCCGTGATCACGAGATCAGGCAATATTAAACTGTTATCAATAACCACTCAAAATTTAAAAGTAGAGGAAACTTTAAAATCTTATTAGACGTCACGAGATCAGACCTGCTATACCTAACAGTCGTCACGAGCTCAGACTGGTATTTTATTTTAGCGCATTTTAAGCTTCAACAATTAGGTACCTGTAATTATTAAATAGATCCATATGAAATTTAAATTATAGAATGTAATATCCTCAAAAGATCCGATCTTTACACCTAACAGCCTAACAGATATGTCAGCATTCTAAAAATGTTAACAGTTAGTATAAGTAGGTATCTATGCATATTCAATTGATTCATAAAACTAAATTTTAGAATCATAAAGCCGTCACGATCTCAGGCCTGGAACATCTAACAGTCATCATGAGCTCCGACTGGTACCGAAATGAATGCATGCATTCTAAAAATGTTAACAGTTAATATAAGTAGATATCTATGCATATTCAATAGATTTGTAAAATTAAATTTTAGAATCTTTTAGCCGTCACTAGCTCAGGCCTGGTACAAATAATAGCCGTAACACGCTCGGGCTAGTACCGATATGTATGCATTTAAAATTTTAGTACAGTACCTAGTATAACTAAGTATCTATACATATACAAAAGATTCGTAAAAATAAATTTTAGAATCTTATTAGCCGTCACATGCATTCTAAAAATGTTAGCAGTTAGTATAAGTAGATATCTATGCATATTAAATAGATTCGTAAAAATAAATTCTAGAATCTTATTAGCCACCACATGCATTCTAAAAATGTTAACAGTTAGTATAAGTAGGTATCTATGTATATTCAATAGATTCGTAAAGTAAATTTTAAAATTATCTTAGCAGTTATAAAAATGTTAAGTTAGTAGGGTAAATTAGGTATATAGCGGCACTTTAACTAACTTCAGTCTCAAAACGCTAATAAAATCTTAGCTTTAGAACATTGATAAATTTATATTATAAATTTATAACAGTATTGTAGTGCCTTTGAATTTGGTATGAAACATTTTAGAATAAATTCGGTTCTCTAGGGTATAGAATCTAAAAAAAATTGACGTTCAAAATTAGCAGTGCCGTAATTTACCTGTGTGACCCTATGAATAAGTACCTATTTTTATAAGCCATCAAAATTCAGGTCTAGTACAGCTAAAAGTCTTCACTTGCTCAGACTAGTACCGATAAGCATTTTAACAATTTAACAGTTAGTATACTAGATAATTAACTATTCAATAGTTTCGTAAAAAGTTGAAATTCAAAATATTGGTATATGTAGGACGTAAGTAGGTTTTTCAAAAGGATACAATAAATAAATTCAAAGTAGGCTTTGTTTAAATCACTAAATATGAATTTAAAGAGCTACCTATAATCATTTAAAAACAATACAGACTATACAAACCAAGTACACACTATACAAATCAAACTACACGATCAAAGAGTAGTAGGAAAGGACACATGTTTACATGCCAGCAGCAACCGGCAAACTGAGTACTTAGACACATTCATGCCGTGGAGTAACCTGATATCTCACTCACAAGTTGGCACCTCATATACATACTCCAGAGAAAGAACAAGAAAGTCGTAATGTAATTAGGAGCTATTCTTCTAAGGAATTGCTATTAAGCGTATCTAACGTGAGAATTGCTATTCTGCACAAGTTTTACAAAGTTATATTTCTAAGTTATATATATGAGTTACAAAGTTCATGAAGTTACATAACTGAGTACAAATATATAAAGTTATATTCTGAGTTACAAGTTATAAAGTTATTTTCTGAGGTGGTTACAAGTTATAAAGTTATTTTCTGAGGTGGTTACAAGTTATAAAGTTATTTTCTGAGGTTACAAGTTATATTAGCGGATTACACCAAAAGCTATTCGTTCATAATTATATTCGAGCTCTTAGCGAGAGTAACACAATCACAAATTTAAGTGGCATGTCCTCCTATTGAACAGTTGTGCACGATTAAAAAATTACCTAAATTATATAGATTAAAAGATTGAGTAAAGATATAGTTTTTCATTGTATTAACAATTGTCGATTGTTAATACTACACACAAGTGTGTAAAAACTACATACAAATAAGGATAAGGATTTATAGATGAAAACATAAAAACATAATCACTAAGCCCTTCTATAATTACCTCTAACAAGTGAGTATAAACTTCACACAAGTGGGTACAAACTACTCACAAGTGTGTATAAACTACACGCAAGTGAGTACAAACTACAAACAAGTGTGTACAAACTACACACCATTACACAAGAATAAGCTGCATAAATACTAAAGTATTTGAATGAATACCCACTGAGTTGAATATAAGCATACATTAATTTTTAACATAAAGTCGTGTAAATAGAGTGCCATTACAATAATGTGTTCATTTCATTCTCAACAGGTATGGTAATATCATCAAACTTCTGATTTTGGAAACTTTAGAAAATAGAAAGCTGAAAAAGTACACCAGAACATTCACTGCAGTGCTCAGGGAATACTTTGTACCAGAAAGTGCTCTCACTAATGACTATCTTCTTGATTTGGTTTTATCTTCAAGCTGTGACTCCACCATCGTTTCAATTGTGTCTAATATCCTGGGAGATGAGGATGGCTATTTTCTACATTATCCTCGTCACATCAGACCCATGACTGAATTACTAAAGAGGAAAACTCGCATTACTTTTGGGTTAGAATTTTCTGAGTCTCTAACAAACTCCGACTATGTCAATTTAGGCAAGTTGATGTCAGTACTTGAAGATGGCAGTAAAATTATGCTTTTTTTCAAACACAGTTTCATAAATTACCAACCACTAACTGGAGAATTCTACTCACAGCTCAAGAATATCAGGTTAGTCAATTTTATTAGTTACGTACTTCTATGCTTTGTACTTCAATAACTGCATAGAATGTTTGAAATCAAAGATAAATCTAGCTGTAATGAAAAATATTAATGATAAGTATTTAATTTTTTTTTACAATTTATTCTTTATTTAACTTATATTTGTTTGTTTATTTACGCTTTAACGGCTTTCAGTAATTATCAACAAATCCATTACCACTGATCAATTTTCATGTTATTTAATATTGTTCTGAGCTGTTACGTATTTTAGCTATTATAAACTATAGATTTTAAATTGATATTTATATTATTTTTTATAATTAGCACCGTTCTCACATTTTAATTGTAAAGAGATCGATATTCCTAAAGCACTAAAAGTACCATAAAATGAACGTTGGAAATCAACATTAACTTGTGAATAGAGAGAATAATGCAAAACATAAATACAGTGGTGCCAAAGGATGAAGGTTAAAATTATAATAACATACTATAATATCTTGTTGCTAAATTATACGATAAACTAATTTATTTTATGAATATTTTTTGAGATTGGGATAAACCAGAATAAGGCATAAATGAATACAGAAAAAGGAGTTATATAATGATGAACAGATGAAAGAAACAATGAAATTTCAAGGGACTTCGTAGAGGAAGACAAAAATAAGACAATACAAATTAAATGTATATGTACAAAGTCTCGTAGTTAATGGCTTGAATTAGAGGGTATTAGTGTACTTATAGTTCCAATTAGAGGGAAGAGAAATTTGAATTTTCAAGACAAACTTCGATAACTTTGATAGCCGGGTTCAATTATAGTTCAAACAGTTCTTGAATATATAGAGACCAGAATAATTTTAAACATTATTTAGCAGTAACATAAACAGTATGTAAAACACTATTTTTATGCTTACATGTAATATTTAGATACTATCAAATATCTACAGGTATGATTAACGAACAGGTTTGATAATAACACTTTGATCTACAGAATGCAGTATTGTCGAAGATATATTACTAGCTAATAAAATCCGTAGTACAATTATATTCATTTCTTTTGTTATTTACAGGTGTGAGGTTAGTTTATTCTTTGCTTGTGTGACGTCTTCGGAGCATCTCTCCATTGTGAGGAGTGTTTGCAGAAACAATAAACTATATATCAGCACTGTGTCTGCCTGTGACGTCAGCTTTGCGATCCTAAAGGGATACAAAGATGAAATAGGTGAGTGAATTAACCTTTACCCTTAGCTACCTTTAGTGTTAGCACAATTAGCTACTTTTAATGTAAACATATTTAGCTACCTGTAGTGTTAACATGCTTAGCTATATGTAGAGTTAACACACTTATCTACAAGTAGTGTTAACACCCTTACCCTCTTGTATTGTTAACGCACTTAGCTACCTATAGTGTTGACAATTTTATCGAGCTGTAGTGTTAACACACTTATCTACCTCTAGTGTTGACACACTTAGCTACTTATAGTCTTAACAAATTTAGCTACCTATAATGTTAACACATTTAGCTACAAATAGTGTTAACAAATTTAGCTACATATAGTGTTAACACATTTAGCTACCTATAGTGTTAACACATTTAGCTACATATAGTGTTAACAAAATTAACTACCTATAGTGCTAACACATTACAATGGAGGAGCTATGCAGGAGTGATTTTGACAAGAATAATTTAACTGTGCGAAGAACAATTCAACGTTTGGTTGCCAAATTTCGGAAGATAGTAAGTGGAGCTGTTCCTGAGCCCATTTATCGATATCGTTCAGTCATCATTCATGAGAATATTCACAACTTGCGAGAGCGCCTTGTGAAATCCTGCAGGAAAATAAACACTCCATTTTTCACAAGAAGATCAGTTATGAGCATTCATCTTAATGATTTTAAGCTCCATACAACATTCGTTCTTGCAAAGTCAAACTGATCGCAATAAAGCAGAACGAGAAACATTTTGTGAAAACATCAGTCAAAGGTATGAAAATAAACCTGAGATTTTGGGTGTGATTTTCTTTATTGACGAGGCTCACAGTCACTTAACCCTAATCAGACTGACAAAATTTTGGTCTCCAAAAGACTGAGTGCGTAGGGTTCGCTACACATTTGATATTTAGGAAAGCAGTGGCTTGAATTGTATGATTTTTGTCAGTTCATAGCTTTTATCATATAAATGTACCGTGCAAAATTTTATATACCAACGATTGATAGGAAAAAAGTTTGAATGTATTCTTTATGAACTGTGTACGTTACACCTGCAGTGGGGATGAAATTGAGGGTGCCATAACTAGAGGTAGTGTGTACGTGAGCTATTCGTCAAGTCACTGTTATTACGAGGACATTTAATTGCAAATAATAACTTAAATTGGTAAATATAATTAATTCTGGTAATTGTGATACATGAAAAACATTGAAATACTAATCATTTACATATTTATTCCCTGTTCTAATTTATTGCTTAGTGTAACTGAAATCTGGCAACTATGTGTACGTGTGTGCGTTAGTGTCTTGCGGGAGTACTGTGGGGTTAGTCACATGCACATATTCTCAGTGAATTATAGAATTATATTCACATTCATGCCTGGTATATTGTTCTTGTTGACATATTAGAAAAAATTAGAGTATGACCATTTACAAATAATTATATCTAATGAAAAAGTCGTTAAATCAAAGTTGATTCAAATCATGAACAAATATTTAATCGCTATTTTAAAGTCTAGTCGAGCTCAAACTCCTCAGTCCGTCTTTTAAAGTTTGAGCGGGCACATCAACAAGCAGAATATGTGCTTCTAGGCTCAGGCTCATACCTACTTCCAGTCTTCAGGAATTTGGCAACCAAACGTTGAATTGTACATCTATCAGGTACATTGTTCCTGTCAAAAATATCTCCTGTATTGCCGCTTTGTTAGAAGAATTGATTTTGTGGCAAATTACGATTAGATGTATTTTATCCGCTGCTGCATAGTATAGCGTCCAACTGAGTACTTCTTAATAACAATAGAATCTCCTATGCCTGCTGTCAACGTCAAAGGAAAAAGTAAAACACGACTTCGTGAAAAAAATAGAGCACTTTTTTGGACCACCCTGCTAGGCAAATTGATGGTGGCATGTTCATGATTAATGAAGACATTCTTGGCAGACGCTTTCGCTTCAGGAGATCTTGCGAAGATACCTTATTCTGCTAAAAATGGTCATATTTTGGCAAAAGTGTTGTTAGGCGAAAGTGGTTTCAGTGAAAGCACCTTGAACTAGTGTTAACATCCCAATCCTTAAAATTGTTTCATTTCAAATATTGCTGTATGTTTTGAGCTTAAGATTTCATTTTCGTTATAAATTCAATTATTGTAACTTTATGTGAAGACTTTTTCTAGACACATCAGACACAGTATGAAAGGTGCAACTTTATACAAAAATATCATATATAGAAATATGAAGAACTGCAATTTTATTGGAAATTGATCCTCTGATTTCCAAAGTAGTAGATTATCTTTCTACTGATTGAATTGTCAATCCAGAATTCCCTTTCAGCTCATTGATGTTGTTTAAATGTATTTTTCCACCATATTTATCTCTGGTTACTAACTCGTTTCAAATTGCAGCTCTGATGGTCAAATACACCGATGACTGTCCCAGCACTGGCAGCAATGCTATTACAGAGAATACCTTCCTAGTCATAGAAAACATACCTGCTGAGGGCAAAGAAAATGTCTACAAGATAATAAAGTACCTCTCTCCTAAATCAAAAGAGTGAGTGATATTAGTAAAGCACGCATTTTAGGACCTATAAAAAATGCGTTTTAGGACTTAAAAAAGGCATTTTAGGATATATACAATATACATACACTTTTAGGATTATTCTATAGGCATACATACACGAAACTGGCAATTTGGTGAATAAAATCAACAGTTAAGACAGTTTGAATAAAATTATGAATGACTAATGTATAAAAAATTATCCCTTAGAAATTTAATGGATCTAGTTCATGGTATATTTATTCAAATTTAAAATAAGAGTACAACAAAGGTTAAATTGAAATTCGAAGTTTATATTTACAGCAAACCTTCGTAGTAGACTAACCACAGACCAAACAAACCATGAATTAAAACGATTAAGATATCTTGAGACTGTACAGGAACTACCACGTACTAGACAAAACACAATTTTGTTATCTGACAGTTATTCTAGTATGAAAATTAATAATATTACCAAGTTCTACAGTGTATTATAGTGATTATTCGTTATTTTATCATTTTGTTCATGGCAGAGTCTGTGTTAAAAACAATTGATGTGAAGAATTACAGATAACTAGATACAGTGGAGACTATGCTTATTCTTGATGTGACATGAGTATTCCATTTATATAATAATTCACACAGATTTTGATTGATTGAATCAACCATCCACTTTACCGAGTTGCCAAATTATTTCATAATATAAATAGCCTAAGATAGGGCTTCATAGCATATCAATAGTTTATGATATTTTAGGACTTTATGGCATTTCAAGACTCAATGGTATTTCAGGACTTTATGGAATTTTAAGGCTTTTACGGCATTTTAGGACTTTATGACATTTGTTCGGGCTCTAGATATTAATAGTACATTCAAAAACATAAAATTAAAAACGAATAAATAAAGTTTGGTCATCGCCTTGTCTTCCTGGCAAACATAGTCATTGTTTTTAGTTAACTATACATTTAGTTATGGAAAATAAACATGAATCATATGTTCACTTAAAACAGTAGGAGTGAGCGTACTATCTTGATATTAGAACTGTTGCGACTTAGCAAAGAGTGATCAATGACGATCAAAGGTGGGTTCACCGTGCAACCCTTTTGGTTCAAGGAATTTTCGATAATTTTCAGTAATTATATAGTTTCCTTTTATTACCCAAGTGGCACTTCAATGTAGTTTATTCCTTTGAAGAAATAAATGTTGATGGAATGGTTACATTATATATAAATTGATAATTGTAAAAAATAATAATGTATAGTTTCCTCTTACATTTGTTTTCTATAGTATGCATACAAAGAAATATAAATTACAGAACAACTCTGATTATTATAAAAAAAGAGGTCTAAATTGTTTCAATTGATTGGTTTATTCTTCAATTATTGAATATTGAAAAAGTAGTGTAGTTACTCTTCTCCAACGCATTTTCTGTGAACGTGATTTATTTTTTGAATTTCAATAGACTTTATCATTTATCATTTTATCCAATGCAATAATAATCTATATAAAACTTTATATGTTGTTTTTCCATACTATGTGCATTGTTCAATAACTAGTGTGCTAGTTAAAAAAAGGATCAGAGCTATTAATATTTTTTTTGTGTATTTTCTATCTTCTACCACTATTACACAATTAAATTTCCGAGACCGAAATTTTCGATTAAAATTTGTCAGGTATAGGTTAATAATAATATTATTACTTAGAATATTGATATTTATCAGAGTAAAACAAGTGAAGAGTCTAATTCAGTTGCTATAGAATAATTGTTTCCATCATTTTATAATATTATTAACTATATGAAGTAAATAGTTAGAGGTAGTAATATTTTGATAGTTAAATACTACCAGTATTCAGTAAATTTCCGAGACCATTTGCGCAAAAACCATTTTAACCACCCATCATCAAAATCGCTATAACGTTCACAAGAATTACTAGAACAGTTGGAAAATTTACTTGTGAAGGTAGAAAAGTTCAACCAACAAAACAAAATGATACCAGAAAGAAACATGTACCTCCACTAGTTTTTGAAATATATTACTTTAAAGTTGGGTTTCGTTTTTTGGGACACCTTGTATATCACAGGTGCAAACTTTTGTGGAAATAAATCAAATAATATAAAACTGTTTTATGAACATTATGAATTGTAATTCAGTTTTAAATAGCTTTATCGTTGTTTTTTCTCTTTTTTTTTTATTTTATTACTTTTTTTTCAGATTCATGGATATAGAGTTGGCTAATTGTCATCTGAACGACACTGACGCCAATAAGCTGCTGAAGAAGTTAGAGGGAGAGGAAATAACAACAAAAAAGGGAAAAAAAACTGAAATGAAGAAGGGCAGGTGAGTGAGTGTGAGGCTTGAGAGTGATTGTGAGACTGGTGAGAGTGATACTGATGAGTGAGAGTGACGCTGGTAAGTGAGAGTGACACTGCTGAGTGAGTATGAGTCTGGTGAGTGAGTATGAGACTGGTGAGTGAGTATGAGACAGGTGAGTGATTATGAGACTGGTGAGTGAGTGTGAGACAAGGAAGTAATAGTACTGGAACTATAACAGCGTCTCTCAGCTACATTATTAGGTCTGTTTTTCGGTCCACTGCAATATACGTAGTATTGAAAATAGAGTGACTTGTTATCGTGACGTCATTAAGGCAACAGACTTAATCGAAAATTAGGGTCACGTAGTTTGAATAACTGAATGCACCATTACTCTTTTCTTATATTGGCAATAAGTAAACATTTTTTTATAATTAAACACTCTTCGATTGCCCTAAATTTAATTTTAGAGTGTTGCTGTGATGACGTCACGTACACTAACCGTCTGAATTGTCACTATTATATCCTATATACTGGGAGTCCGTGAATATGCATGGATGAGCAGTGGACTGGACGACAGACACATTTAAACAAAATGTTAGCCGCCTGGTGTGAGACTGCTGAGTGAGTATGAGGCTAGTAAGTGCATTTGAGGATGATGAGTGAGTTTTTTTTATTATAGTGGAGTGTGTCCCATTAACTATTTTTATATTATTCGAACAAGGCTATTTACAATGTGCCAGCCCTGAGCCTTGTACCGGTTGTAGGTTAAACAGCTGATTGTCAAAATTATAACAAACCGCTATGCGCTCATTAATTTGGAATGAATGACATATTTTAATGGTAATGAGTAGAATTTTGATTTGAATGTAATATTGGCTATCTCATGGAATAATTCATTTGTATAAATTAGAACTGTGTATACTGTATATCTATAATTACCTTGTAAATAGAAGTTTTGTGATCAGATTGATATCAGCATTTAAGCCATGTAAAGCAAGAATATAGTATGTGTAATATGGGTCTAGGAAAATTGATAGAAAACAATGACCGAAAACAGTTTATCGAATGGAAAATTGGTCGATTGGAAAATTGATCGAATGAAAAATTGGTCGAATAGAAAATTAATTGAAAGGAAAATTGGTCGAAAGGAAAATTGATCGGAAGGAAAATTGATCGCACAACAATTGATCGAGAGGAAAATTGATTGAACAGATCAGCTACTAAACACAAATCAAATATAAATACACATATAATAATTTAGTTAAGGTTTAACGTCTGCTTCGGAACCAAAGGCAATATCGCTGACGTCATAAGGAAATTAAATACAAGGAACTAGAAGAAACAGTCGGAGAGGAAAGTGGCTCCATGAACAAAGTCACTTACCACCGTCGGTGACAATGCTCATGGATGCAGAAAAGCTACTCCGTGAATACAGTCACTTACTATGGATTGTGACGAAACGGGACACAAGCACCGGTGGCTGCACTCACGGATGGAAGAGGAAAATGAAGAGATGGCAGTAAATGAAGCCTACGAGCCTACCTAACACAAAAATCTAAGACCTCGTAGTTGAAGAGCATAACCCTAGCGCTATCCTCTAAAACTGCAAGTAGCGTTAAAAAAATGATAAACATGGTAAAAATGAAAAAAGACAATCCATAATCCAAATAACAACAGTTCGGGGCGCAAGGGACGCCACCCCACTTCTCTTCCATTCGCCACAGACAGTTTCAGGATAGAGCCCCTGGGGGCAAATACGTATATACAACAAAACATATACAACAACAACAACAACAACATATACAACATTGCAGATTATTTTCAATTCTAGTATTTTACATTATTTGATACTTGATGTATTCTTATCCTTTTTTTTTTTTTATATGTACTCATCATCAATTACTGCCATTGTCTTTCCATAGTTTTAAACTAACAATGTACTTCCTCAATATTTAATATGCCTTTTGTTTTTGCCCTTCGTAGGCTTCATTTACTATCACCTCATCATTCTCCAGTTCTATCTGAAAGACCATAGGTGCTCTATCCTGAAGCTGTCTGTGGTGAATGTAAGAGAAGAGGGTGGCGTTCTTTGGGCCACCTCCTTGTAATTTAGATTACGAAATATCTTTTTCTTTCATTTTTACCACGTTTATCATTTTTTTAACGATACTTGCAGTTTTAGAGGATAGCGCTAGGGTTATGCTCTTCAACTACAAGGTTTTACATTTTATGTTAGATAGACTGATAGGCTTCATTTTCTATCACCTCTTCATTTTCCTCTTCCATCATTGAGTGCAGCAACCAGTGCTTGTGCCCCTTTTCGTCACGTTCCTTGGTAAGTGACTGCATTCACGGAATTACTTTTCTGTACCCATGAGCATTGTCACCGACGATGTTAAGTGACTTTGTACATGGAGCAACTTTCCTTTATGACTACTTCTTCCTGTCACTTGTATTTAATTCCCTTTTGACGTCAGTGATATGGCTTTTGGTTCCGATATATACGTTAAACCTACACTAAAGTAATTAATTAATTATTTAACTTTCATTTCACAAGTTATCCAGAACTAACTAGATTCTAGAACAAAGAAAATTTAAAATTCTCCAAATTGTGATATTTTCGAAGCATACAATTCTCTGTTAAAGCTGAACAGTTGATTGAAGAAATATTATATATATATTATAATATAAATCATTATTATAAATAAATCATGGTAACAGGATCTACTAGCTGTAATATATTGCAAGTAAGTAAGTTTCTCTGGCAATCCATGGTTTTAGTGATCATCGTCAGTTAGTGTAAATCGATCAATTGTCGTTTGATCAATTTTCCTTTCGATCAATTTTCCATTCGACTAATTTTCCATTCGACCAATTTTCCTTTCGATCAATTTTCCATTCGATCAATTTTCCTTTCGACCAATTTTCCTTTCGACCAATTTTCAATTCGACCAATTTTCCATTCGACCAATTTTCCATTCGACCCATTTTCCATTCGACCAATTTTCCTTTCGATCAATTTTCCATTCGATCATTTGTTTTCGATAAATTCTTTTCGGTAAATTGCTTTCGATCAATTTTCCGAATCCATGTAATATATTTAAAGTATTGTACCTATACCTAGGAATTTAGGAAAACATTAATAGTACGTGAAGTAGTAGGTTCACTACTAGCTAGGTAAAAATGTACTATTTCGGTCACATTCACTACACTATTATAGTAGCTACTACTCTACTAGGTAAATCACTATAGGCAAATATGTAAATGTAGGGAAAAAAACTAAATTCACTTTATAAGTTACCATGCGATAACTGAGATTATAACGAGTACACAGTATCAATTAAAATTCCACTTAGAAATATTAAAATACGTCCTTTAAAGAAGACTGTAACCTATTAATATCAATTGGGGAGGAGGAGCAAAATGCCAGTTACCTCCGAGATTTATTCCTATTTTGGTAACAATAGTGTTGATGGTACAGCAAGTACAAAAATAATGAGGCTTTAAAAATTACATAATGGCTAAGTTTAGCATTAAAAGCATAGCTACTACTTAATTGGCAATAAGAGATTCTCCAATCACTAAAATGACCTCATTAAATCACTACGAAAATAATAAAAAAATTCTATGGGATTGTGTTTGTTAAAAAGATGTTCGTATTACAGTTTTATTTCTCCTAGCTAATTTTTGTATGTCTGGAGCGAAACACACAAGCTTAGGTTACCTACACATACACACGACATCTCACACAGATTTAGCTTCTCTACCAGGAACAAATTCAAAGACGAGGCACAATAACATCATTCTAATTAAGCTGTTACACCATTATCTTACCCGACTAATATTTCACTTCGGTTTCAAATAATTCCTTCCACAACTGATTCTGGACAGGAGACCAAACTATTTTCACGCTCCGATATAAAACTGAACTTCAACCATAGATCAATTCACAAAGGCAAAGGAACACTTCGTTCCTTAATCAAATCTGAACCAATTTTCAAATGTATGAGACACCTAACTCTAATCTACAATGAAACTGCAAAGAGTAACTAACTAAGATGCCGGTTCTACCATACAAACACGCACATGCATGTATGTGCTTTAGACCGGCACGCATCCAAAACAAAACAAAGACTAATATGGAGAAAATAACACGTCAGCGACTGAAAAGACCAAAAACGATATAAACAAAAGAGCATCGAAAAAATTGACTTCCACACTTAAATTCGTTGGCCCACAATGCATTTAATATATGGGTGCTAGATGTTTGATATAATTTCAGCGATGAGCTGTTTAAAGCAATGTAATGGACCTTGTAAGTACAGGGTGCGGCAGTATAATTTCCTTTTTTCAAAAGGCAATAAAACTAGATTTACAAATTATACAAGTTTTATTTTTGTTTCATAATGATAGTACATATGTAAATTTGTGTTTTACACACTTTTGAAAATCATATCAGGTAGGTGATGTCCCTCATTGTTCATACACTGTATAAACCGATTTATTGCGTTTGCCATGACCCGCACCCAGAGTATCAGCGAATATATTGACAATTTCTTCTCGGATGTTGGCCTTCAAGTCTTGTAGGCTCCTCGGACGATTGATATGAACACGGGATTTCATATATCACCACAAATAAAAATCGCAAG
The DNA here is from genome assembly GCA_947561585.1 of Caprella mutica. Classification (NCBI taxonomy): domain Eukaryota; kingdom Metazoa; phylum Arthropoda; class Malacostraca; order Amphipoda; family Caprellidae; genus Caprella; species Caprella mutica. The sequence continues at coordinate 25,052 of CANNZV010002304.1, read as the reverse complement.
GGTTCAAATCGTGGGGGGGGGGTCTAGGAAAATTGATCGAAAGCAATCGACCGAAAACAATTTATCGAAAGCAATTGATTGAATGGAAAATTGATCGAATGGAAAATTGGTCGGATGGAAAATTGATCGAAGGGAAAATTGATCGAAAGGAAAATTGGTCGAAAGGAAAATTGGTCGAAAGGAAAATTGGTCGAATGGAAAATTGATCGAAAGGAAAATTGATCGCACAACAATTGATCGAAAGGAAAATTGATCGAATAGATCAGCTTCATTTTTTTCTTCCATCTGTTAGTGCAGCAACCGTTGCTTAGTGTCCCTTTTTGTTACATTCCTTGGTAAGTGACTGCACTCACTGAATAGCTTTTATGCATCCAAGAGCATTGTCACCGACGATGTTAATTAAGTGATTTTGTTCATGAATCCACTTTCCTTTCTGACTGCTTCTTCCTATCCCTTGTATTTAATACCCTTTTGCCGTCAGTGATATTGCTTATGGTTCCGAAACAGACGTTAAACCCAGGATACAGTAACATAGAGTATGGTAATCAGCTGATCGAATCTATAGTTTGACGTGACCACCGAGTGACTGGAAATGGCGACTCTGACCATACTTTGAAACATGGAAACTTAGTCACTTCTAAATTATTATTTTTTCTTATCAATAACTAACTAGGCATTGGTTAAATTGTATTTCCATTATTTTTTTCCTTATTTGTTATTCATAGGAATTACAATTTAGCAGTTAACTAGCCCTAGTTTAGGCTCCTAAGTAGCATATTTTCAAGAATCTATTCTTATAGATAAGTTAAAGAAATGAAAAATAAAAACACACCTGAATTATATTTATAAATTTAACTTTAAGGTTCAATTGCCATTTTCACTTTTCTTTTGTACGAAACCCTTATAAAATGACTTCAAACTTCTCGATATTAACATGCAAATACGAGGAATTATGAGCCGCTCGGTCACAAACAAGGAATGTGTTGCTGTGGTGACGTCATATTTTTGTGTCGTCTACTAGGTACTATACCCGTTTATGTTCCTGTACCCTGGTTAAACCTATACTAAATAAATTAATTATTCAACTTTTATTTCACAAAATGTACCAATTAACCATACACTGAGAGATGTACCATAGTGCATGGCATGTACTAGATATTATGAATTGGGATAAAATAATTTGCAGTACTACAGAAATATTTAAAATCAAGTGTTCAGCTAGTAGAACGATGTTACTGTAAGTAAGTGAGTCAAAGTATTATTTGACAAAAAATTTGAAAAAACTACAATATTGTCAAAATAAATGATATTTTTAAAAGTTATACATAATTATTAATTAGTAAAATATTTTGAATATGCTTTACTAATACTTATGAAAAATAAAAATAAAATTCTCTTTAAACATTTGTGTTAAAATTATTAATACATATAAACCTAATGTATGTCACTTTGTTGTCTGATCCCACTCTTTTTACTTACAGGAAGAAAAAAAACAAATCAAGAAACATGAAACTCTATTTGGTGAGTGAATAAAATTAGAAAACATTTCTCTAGTGTGCATCTTAACTCTAAATATCACAATTTGGTGAGAACAGATTTGAAATATAGTTTGTAAATAAAAATAACACTCAAATTTAGTAAAAAGAATTATTCTTCATGCAGTCTGATTTTGAATGGATGGAAGCTGCAAAACGAGAAGCTGCAAGACGAGAAGCTGCAAGACGAGAAGCTGCAAGACGAGAAGCTGCAAAACGAGTAGCTTCAAAACGAGAAGCTTCAAAACGAGAAGCTTCAAAACGAGAAGCTGCACAACGAGAAGCTGCACAACGAGAAGCTGCTCAACGAGAAGCTGCACAACGGGAAGCTGCACAACGGGAAGCTGCACAAGGAAAAGCTGAACAACAAAGAATTAAAATTAAAAATAAGTCCAAGCTTAGTATGTTCGGGAATTTCTTCAGTTGATTCTAAGTTACTGTAATATTGTGGAGTTCCGTTTAGTCAAGTTAGACTATGTTTAAATATGATTTTCTTATTCTATTTTTAATAAATGTTTTACCTTTAATGTTGGAAAATATGATATACTATATTTAGCCTACGATTTTCAGCATTCTGTCTACCAGCATGATTTCAGTTAGAGCCTCTAAGTAATTAAGATTTTCAGTATTCTGTCTATCAGCAAGATTTCAGTTATAGTTTCTAAGTAATTAAGATATTCAGCATTCTGTCTATCAGCATGATTTCTGTTAGAGCTTCTAGTAATTAAGATTTTCAGCATTCTGTCTATCAGCATGATTTCTGTTAGAGCTTCTAGTAATTAAGATTTTCAGCATTCTGTCTATCAGCATGATTTCTGTTAGAGCTTCTAGTAATTAAGATATTCAGTATTCTGTCTATCAGCATGATTTCTGTTAGAGCTTCTAGTAATAAAGATATTCATTTTCCTGTTTATAAGCATGATTTCTATTAGAGTTTTCAGGTAATTAAGCTTTTCAGATTAGGATGTTGGTAATTATTCTATTAACCTTATGTTTTAATTACAAATTTACGTATATTATGCATTGGTTTGTGCACAGTTTAAAAAGAGTGGTTAGTGCCTCGTATTACTATTTTAATATTTTGATCATTAATATGATGAAACTGAATAATGACAATACATAGAACAAACGAATTATTACTTACACTATTTCTTGTTACTAAACTTGTGTCTTGTAAATCCAGGTTAGTTTTTCGAGTTTGTTGTCCGAGAGGCCATTATTGATGTTATTTGTTGAAATAAGATTTAATTTCGTAGTTAAATTTTTTTCTACTATTGCTATCGTATCCAAGTGCGCTACTTATGATACCTATGAAATTTTGTGGTTGTACCACACTTGTTGTTCCTCTAAACTTATTCTAAAGATAAAAATAACTCTTCACATTGTAATCAATTGAATAAAATTTTCAGAATATGAATTCATGTGAAATACATTAAAAATATGATAATCTCAATAAATTAGGTTATTTCCTACTCTGCTGCAATAACAGACTAGTGCCCGACATTTACTATTTTTGAATTTCTTGTTAGCAGAACATAATATATCATAGAGGTTGCCAAGTGGTGAAAATTAGATGAAATATTTAGGGATCATTTTGAGCAGTTTTGATTAGAGGGTTACACTATAGTTAAACGACATAAATTTTTCAGTTGATATTATGTAATAAACTCTTTTTTCACGGAGCCTGGTGAGGACCTTTAAGGTTAAGTTTAAGAGTGAGAATGAAGAGTAATTTTTCAACCTACTGTACCAAAGAATACGGTATTGTCTCAAGGAAGTGTACTGTGCCCTCTACTTTTTAACTTGTACTAAGATTACTTCCGAATTTAAATCAACACAGTTCGTTGATCATACAACTCTTGTTGATTCTGATGTTGATTTAGACATTTTAAAGTTTAGGTGTCTCAGAAAATTGGGGGTGTAGTCCAAATGGGTGTAGTCCAATAGATTGTCGGTTAATGAGAATATAACTTAATAACAAATGAACCCCTAACTTTCAATAGCATTGAAGTGCCCTTCTCAACTTAATATAAAATATAGTTAATTGGTTATTGTAATTTGTACCTATGTTACCTACAGGTATCATAGATAAATGAATAAACACCTGTTATCAACACATTAATATCTTACACGTTATCACCTTACACTGTAACACTTTCATACCTTACGTTTTGAATTTCTTACCCATAATGAAAATGATAAAAAAAATTACCAATTATTATAAATTGCATATAATATTTCTAGTAACAGACTCTTTCTTCTAACGTGTTCTTGACGTGTTTTCTGCGGATTTTTCACCTTCCAGCGAAGCGAAATAAATTAACTTCTTATCATTTGGAATTTTAAAAGCTGTTATTTATTATAAGGTACAACAATAGACAAGAAGAAGAACTTATAGACAAGAAAAACATTAACAATTATTAAAGGATTATCATAAAACAAAATCTTTATTGTGGAGAGTGACAGTAGTACGTAAAATCTATGTGGGATAAATTTCGAGTTACCGGACAGTTTAACATTTTGGAATGGGCTGAGTAGTATACAGGAGTATTATATGCTTTATCTAGAATGTTCATCTAGAATCTGGATAATTTTAAACTTAAATCCTTATATTCTTCTAATATATTTTCTTTTCAAGTACATTGCAAATTAGTTTATTCATGAAAATTATAGTTAATAATCTAATAAATTCTTGAAAAACTGAATATTATCATATGAGTGTAACTGCGAGTTTTACCGCGTTGTTGTTGTTTAACCTCCCCAACATCCTCGCCAGGACGGAGGGGCGGCCAGGGGCGCCCCGGGTTTCAACCACCCGAGGCACTGTGTGGGAATGTGTGGCCTAAGGGAAACCCGCATCACTCAGGAAGTTAATAACTGCCTGAGGATGGGTCCAAAGGTGCTCCAGTGAGTGAATGTTGTGTGTAGTCCTGTGTTGGTGTAGTGACGGACATTGTGTGAGAATGTGAGAGATCGTGCCCTGATCGGCTTGACAGAAGTCGCACCGATCAGAGTCCGATCTCCCAATCTTGTGCATGTAGTAAGGAAGGGAAGGATGGTGGTCACATCTCAGACGTGCTAAGGTATCCCTATCAAGACGAGACATGGCCGACTCACTAGGGTCGATGGCTGGAGGCCTAGACCCAAGGAGTTTGTTAGGAAGGGAGGAGGCTAGAGCTCTTTGTGTGAAAGTGGTGTGTATGTATTTGTGAAGAGAAGTGTTATCGGGTGTGGGAGGGAGAGTGGTGTAGAGGTGTCTGTAGTGTGTGGAGGGAGTGGTGTGTAGTGTGCGTGGTGTCCTCCTCTCAGTTTGCATGTAGTGTAGGGGCTGTGAGGGGTCTAGTGTGGAAGTGTAAAAATGTGTGCCCCTCATATCCATGTGTGAGGTGAGAGGTAGGACTCGTGTTTCTATGTGTAGGTGGTGTGTGGGTGTTGTTTGTGTACAACCGGTGGCAATGCGGAGTGCAGTATTTTGTGTTTTTTGGAGTGTCTGTAGGTGGGTGTTGGATATGTCAGGTGACCAGGCTGTGTGGGCGTAAGTGATGAGGATGAGTCTGATGAACTGTTTGTAGAGTGTTGTTATGTCTTCCTTTGAGTGTCCGCAAGTTATGTGAGTGAGTGTGCGGAGGACATTCAGTTTTTGTTTGGCTCTGTTGTTAATGTCGGTTATGTGGTGTTTGAACGTCCAGCCGCGGTCGAGTGTAACTCCAAGGATTTTCGGCGTGTTGTTAATGGGAAGGGGAGTGTTGTTGAGTGTAATGTTTGGATGGGTTCTGTATTCAAGGGTGTAGGGTGTAACTAAGGTGACAGAAGATTTGTTTGCGGAGACCTTTAATCTGTTTGTTTCTAGCCAGTCTTCTAGTGAGTGGATGGATGTATGTTTGTAAATTGTTGGCGGCGGTCTCGTGTTTATGATGTTCTGAGATGATGGTGACATCATCTGCGTATGAAAGAGTCTAAACCGAGGTGTGTGTTGGCGTAGGGAGGTCGTAAAGGTATAGGTTGAAGAGTGTAGGTGAGAGTACGGAGCCCTGCGGTACTCCGTCTGTGTAGTGAAGTGTTCTGGAAGACTTGCCGTTGTAAAGTGTTTTGCCAGAGCGGCCTGAGAGATAATTGGCAAGCCATTTTTTATATGAGTCGTGGATGATGTGTTGAGTATTTTGTTAATGAGTAGGTGTCTGGGTACCGAATCGAAGGCTTTACTAATGTCTAGGGCAGCTATAATTGTCCTATCCGCAGGTTTGTTGGAGTTAAAGCCTTCGAGTGTTGTCTGTGAGAGGTGGGTAAGAAGAGTAGATGTGGAGTGTTGGGATCTGAAGCCGTATTGTGAGGGGGATAGTGGGATGTGTGGTGAAATGTTGTTAAGAACTAGCCTCTCGAGTATTTTGGATGGGGTGGAGAGGAGTGATATAGGTCTGTATCAGGCCAGTTCTGTGGGAGGTTTGTTGGGCTTCAGGATGGGGATGATTTTGGAAAATTTCCAGGTGTTGGGTATACTATTGTTCTGTAGTGAGAAATTGAAGATGTCTGTGAAGGCTCTGATGGCAAGTGGCCCTAGATGTTTTAAATGTTTGTTTGATATGCCATCAGGACCTGTGGAGGAAGTGTTCTTGGAAACCCGGATGGCCTCGGTAACCATTGCCGGGGTGAAGAGGGGTGTGAGGAGCTTTTGATTGCATGTTTTGTGAAGGCGACGCAGTATAATCCTAGCTGCTGGGCGAGTGGGTAACCTACTTGTGGAAGCATAGTGCTTGTTGAGAGCGTTTGCCTGTTGTGTGTCAGTGAGTATAGTGTTGTTTTGTGTGAGGGAATCATGTGTTTTTGGTTGGTCCATGTATTTGTTGTTGAGTCCCTTGACAAGTTTCCAAAGTTTGTTTGCGTCAGTGCGGAAATTAATGGTGTCTAATGTGTTTTGCCACTTGAGTTTTTGTTGGGCAGTAATCTCCGCACTTATGTCAGTGTTAAGGTGTTGTATGCGTGTGATCGTGTCTTGTGTGGGTGGGAGTGAGCGTAGGTGTTTGCGTGTTTGTATCAGGTGTTTGACGTGCGGTATGAATGTGGGGTTGTAGTGTCTAATGTTGCCTGTAGGGATGTAGTGTTTGTCTGCGTTATCGGCAGGAATGGCGCTGCGAATTATTTATTCACAACTTTACCTAATCAGTTGTTTTTTTAACGAATTTGAAAGAATGGATGAACTCAATTCTAAATATACACCAATGATTGAAATTAATCAAATAATATACAGAAAATTTAATTTAACATAAAGAAAACTAGATGGTGGATGAAAACTGCCAAACATCAGTTCAAAGTTAGTCATCATGCACACACGCTCTATCACTTGTGCTTCCTTTGAATTTACTCGGAAGGTGGTGCTGCAGTTGTAAATTATTTGATTTTTTTTTATTAAAGTCAGGGTTTTAAAAGAAATGGACGACAGTTTAGTCTATCTAGATGATTGCAGGACCAATATACGAAACCTTCCCTCCCCCCCACCCCCTCCTATCGTTCAGAATAATTTTTTTATCACCAAGTGTAAGATAAGAAATGAATATCACTTCACAATACCAACTCCTATTTTATTCGTTCAATAGTAACAAATTATTATGTCTTACTTATATTTCAGAATGGGGACTTCATTCCGAAAATATTCCTGAAAATAAGTATGTGATTTGTATGCGAGATATTTAATCTACACAAAATATTAGGTTAATGCTGAGGTGGTCGCTGCCAGATATACAATATATACAAATACGTTTTTTACGTTTTTTTAAACCTTTTTATTCATTTTTTTGTCGTTTATAATAGCTTTTTAAACACTTTTATGGCTATCCAATATTTACAAAAGTTCCAATTGTGTTTTTCTACAGTGGAATTGCAGAAAACAGTCGAAATTGCCAGATGCAACTGCACAAGTCGTGTGTAAGTCATGGTCATATTTGAACTAGTACACCTAGCTACTAATATGAGAATATATAAAGTTTCAACTTGTGTTGCTATAAAACCGAGATCAGGCAGAAGAAAGTTAACTTTAGGAAAATAGGGCTACATAGCTGTAAACATTTGTATAGGAATACCAAAGTATTTGATATAATAGGACTAGACTAATAGGGAAAGTTTGATTTCATAGTAAAAAGTTTACTGATTAGAAACCGATATGTATATGTAGATAGTGTTTTATCAGTCACTAAAATAATATTATATGTATTATGAGAAAAACTGGACTGCCGTCACAGATAATAATATACTGTGTAAAGGGCCGTACACACGTAGGGTTTTTTAAGTCTTTCCACCAGACTTTTTTCTACGCTTTTCCACCAGACTTTTGATTCAAAAGTCAATAGCGTCCACACGTGGATTGACTTTTTAATCTCGTGGATTTACATGTCGTGCAATTAACTACTCATATAGGCGACATAAGCCCTCCTCTATTTTTTTAAACTAGGTAACTAACCTAGGTAGTTAGTAACTGTTAATTACATAGGATAGTTAAAATTACTAATTACCTGGGTTAGTTATTTACTAATTATATAGGTTAGTTACTTTTACCTAGATTAATTAATTACTAGAGAACTACCTACCTAGATTACTAAGATTATTTAGTTACTAATTAACTTAGTATGATAATTTTTATGAAATTTATTACAATATTTAGTAATAAACTAACAGAGATTATTCTCGCTTCACTTGATTTAATGATTAATCTAATCCACTCAACAAATGTAATTTAGCTATTATATAAAGTTTAGGTAAAAGTATCAATACGTATAGATAGGTACTAGGTTCAATATGTATTGCGTTATAATAAATAAAATAAAGGTATTAGCTAATAGGTGATATGTTGAAATAAATAAAATAAAGATAGTAATATTTATTTTACTAAAATATACTATACTAAAAAAAAGTTTAAAGAAACATTACTAGGTATTATCAATTTTACTGGCAGTCTTTTATAAAAAGGAAAATATGAGAATTCTTTACCTCAAGGTAAAGAAATGAATGGAGCAAAGTTTGTCATAAAATGAACACCAATCGTGTTATTACAATATATTTTAGGAGTTGACAGTAGCTATACGAAGATTTACAAAATTGCACCTCTTGATTGGGGGAAAATAATAGAACATGTAGGTTGTTGAAAAGTCTCGGACTTTCGGTGCAAAATTTAAGTCTCGTGGAAAAAGTGGGAGGAGCTTAGCAAAAAGTCCGGTGGAAAGACTGAAAAAACCCTGCGTGTGTACGGCCCTTAGGTCAGGAATTTTTGACTCAATTTTGAAATGATGTATCACAAAAACTACTGACGTCTCGATTTATAAAAAAATGGGTTTACATTTATTTCAATACGCCATTATGTTTATGAACCCTCTACGGTATCTTATATACCTACGATTTTCACCTATGAAATGCTTATTATTCTTTTTAATAATCAATTTGTCAAACCCAAGTGGTGAGTTAGAGGCCAAAATAATATCGCGTCTTGCGGGAATCTAAAATCCTTTTTTTCGGTCACGTGACTGGCAATTTAGCGTCAGTTTAAATGGAGAAATGATATAACTGAAACAAAAATTTAATGGAGAAATGATATAACTGAAACAAAATAAGGTTTTACCCCGTCTTCCTTAGCGTCCTTCAATCGCTGCAACACTTCCTCTCTCTAGAGTAGTTTATCATAGCTCTATGGTCAAACCCTAGTAAGATGCGTTTAATAGCACATCAAGAAAATTTTGTGGTTAAATAGTTTTTTCCATATGGAAGTTACCAAGATTTACATCATCGAGGTTTTCTTGATAGATCGTCTCAAATCAAGTCTACTGTCTGTAGCAATGTTAATACCAGAATCAAGGAACTAGTTTAAAGTTAAACAACAAAGGACGGTCAGGTCGAATAAATAAGATCGGAGAAAAATAATGAAATTGATCACTATAGGGTTGAAGAAAATCCAAATATTTCTTCAGGAAAAATTGTTTTGATACGGATAAAAATACATATCCGCAGAATTGTTAAATTAGATTTCAAATGGCACCAATATAAAATGCATGTAAGTCATGAACTCATTTAGTCCGATTTATCTCGTCGCAGAAATATCGATATTTGGTAAACCAGAAACCGTGAACCTATAATTGGACCCCAAGACTATTGAGCCCAGGAAAAATTATGGTAGCAGACACAAAAAAGAAGTGTTACTTTTGTAAGGAATTGATTTATTTAACTAGAAATTCATTAATTATCATTTCATTTTTAATTTGTGTATATATGACTGTTGTTATCTAGAATTTTTTATTCAATCTCACATTGTGATAACAATAACATTAATAGTATGGTAGAATAACAATAGTTTTATAGAATAACAATAGTTTAATAGTTTTATAGAATAGCAATTGTTCAATAGTTCTATCAAACAATAGTTTGATAGAATAACAATATACATCGCAATTTAAGCTAACGTAAGCTCATTACCGTAAAGTTCATCTAAATAGAAATGTAGCAATTTCCATGAAGAAAATTAGGATAAAATTAACCTACGCAAAATATTGTAGGATTTCGAATATTTTTAATTGTTTCTATATAATTAATACTTTTTCCGTTACTAATTATTATTTCGATTAATTTTTCTCACAGTAAACTTTTATTCATAATTTGTTATTATTTTAGTTAGCCATCAAACAAATAATTGCAGGAAGCTCTGCGAAATGTATTTGAAATAGCTTAGTTTAATAGTTTGATATAATAACAATTGTTTGATAGTTTGGTAGAATAACAATTGTTCGATAGTTTGGTAGAATAACAATTGTTTGATAGTTTGGTAGAATAACAATAGTTTAATAGTTTGGTAGAAAAACAATTATTTGATAGTTTGGTAGAATAACAATTGTTTGATAGTTTGGTAGAATAACAATTGTTTAAAAGTTCGGTAGAATAACAATTGTTTAAAAGTTTGGTAGAATAACAATTGTTTGATAGTTTGGTATAATAACAATTGTTTAAAAGTTTGGTAGAATAACAATTGTTTAAAAGTTTGGTAGAATAACAATTGTTTGATAGTTTGGTAGAATAACAATTGTTTATTAGTTTGGTAGAATAACAATTGTTTAATAGTTTGGTTGAATAACAATTGTTTGATAGTTTGATAGAATGACAATTGTTTAATAGTTTTATAGAATAAAAAAAACTGAAGATCAAGGACCCCGAGTGTACCCCAACTGAAGATCATAGACCCCGAGTGTACCCATACTGAAGATCAGGTACCCGTTAGGGTACCCAAAGAAAATATTGGTGTGCCTGATCTTGGTTATATAGTCATTGGTCCGGAGGTCCATTGGTCCGAAGGTGCGTTGGTCCGAATACAATATCAGACAACCTATTGAATATTGACTCTGATATAATTTTTTTTTAAATAGGCCCACTTTTTCAACTCCGATCATTACCAAAGTTATCAATTAAGCAACTACAAAATTACCCAAACTACCAAATTATCAATCATTACCAAAGTACACTATAATCATACAGATTATATGTAGGCACCTAGGTAATAATTCTATTCTAATGATGAGATATGATTGGAAAGTAAAAGTAGGTAGCTACCTAGGTAAATATTTATAAACCTACCTATGAGGACAAGTTTTAAAAAAAAAATTATAGTTCGTTTCTTCAATAAAAAAAATCAATAAAACTCATCACTCAAAAGTTTATATTTATTATTTCCAGTCTCTATTTCTTGAAAATAAAATACACAATTAAAACTACTCAATAAAAAACTTATCGATAACTTTTATGAAATGTAATGACCGAAGTTATTTTATCAGAGCCATTATAGGCTCTCTGATATAATATTCGGAACAATGCACCGTCCCCCCTGATCTTCAGTAGATCCGACTAAAAAAATTCTTTAGAGATGTTATTGATACTTTACTAAGTATAATAAATTAACTGAAACTTAACTAGGTATACCTAATTATTTTGTCATAAAATTCTAAAAAATTCATAGTTTTCATACAAAATTTAAATTATATTAGGTTACGTGAACGAAAATGTTAACCATTGAATGAATCTGAATTCATAATTTCATCTAGCAACTACCTAGGTTCCGTAGCTACGTAGATACCCCATACCTAGGTAGTTAAAATAGTTATAATTACCTAACTAGGCGTCGTACCTACCTGGTATAAAGTGTTAAATTGTATGAACCAAAATGTTACACGTTTAATAACTCGCAATTCACCTATTAGCTGAATATAGCAACATAAAACAGTTCAAACTAGCTACCTACCTATCAAGGCCCCGTACCTACGGATCAGTGTAAATTCATCGCGGGTAAATTCATCGCTGTAAATTCATCGCGGTAAATTCATCGTGTGGTAAATTCATCGTGTGGTAAATTCATCGCTGTAAATTCATCGCGGTAAATTCATCGTGTGGTAAATTCATCGCGTGGTAAATTCATCGCATGGTAAATTCATCGCATGGTAATTTCATCGCAGGTAAATTCATCGCATATAGTAAATCATCGGTGACATATAACAGGAAGGTAGATAATACAAATAATAGAGAGGTAAATAATAGATGATTTTGTAATAATAATTTATAAAACTCTTCTATATTGAACACTGACAGCAGTGAACAGGTTTCAACAAATTCACATTAACTTTCAAGTCGACATGTATGTTCTAATAATTTCAGCATGTCTTGGTTGGCCACGGCTATCTTTAAAAACCCACATTTTTATTTTCTATTGTCTCTTCATTTAAAATAGCTACATTTTTATTTTCTATTGGCTACATCCTAACTCATTCACTACGCAGGAGTTCAATATAGTGGGACCGTAAGAAGGAAATTTGTGGCTTACATGAATAATCTCATAACAAAAAAATATAGTAGTTTAAAAGAATTATAGTTTTTATTCATAAAATGAATATGTTCTATCAAAAAATATATATTTTTCATAACAATGATATATCTTTCATACCTATTAGGAATATTCTTTATTTAATTATGCTGAAGACTATATTTTTATTCAAAATGCATATTGTCACATCCCTAGTTATTACAGTAGCAATGGTCTTTAATTAAGTTAATACAATAGACTTTGAAAAAATGGGCAAATGATATATTGGTCTTTGGGCCCAATTGTCTTGGGGCACAATCGTTCGTTAGGGGTCCAATTGTCGTGGAGCCCAATTGTCGGTCCACGAAATAATATATGGATATGTACGTTGCTGAAGCAAACCGTTAATACTAAGAATAATATTCTATTCAAAGAGGTTTAGCATATACAGTTATGTTGTTGTTCAAACTATATGAGTAGATACCTAAATACGTAATTAGAGAATTAACATAAATTTAAATTAAAGAAAAATATGCATAACAATAAAATAATAAATTAATGCAATTACCCACATATTAAATATTTTATAGTAATTGTATGATACTCATGTGAAAATAATATGACATTATATAACTAAAAATTCAAAGATTTTGAAATAAACTAACAGCACAGATTCGTACAAACAAGTTACCATAATCCAGCGAAAAATAAAGTAAGGTCGGCGTAATTATTTGCTAAGAGTTTATTTAAGTTTATCAATTCAATTTTATAATGTACCATGCGATGAATTTACCATTCGATGAATTTACCACGCGATGAATTTACCACACGATGAATTTACCATGCGATGAATTTACCACGCGATGAATTTATAACGCGATGAATTTACCATGCGATGAATTTACGGCGATGAATTTACCGGCGATGAATTTACTGCGATGAATTTACCGGATACCCGTACCTACCTACCTACATAATCAATCACTGATACACAGACTCATTAAAGAATCTGTCATGAACATATCCAGTAGTTTAGGATGATTTGAAAATAGATTTGGCATCGCATAACCTGGTGCTAACACTAAGTGTTGAAGATGTAATTTCGGAAGATCTGAAAATTTCATCTCCGATTCGACGTTGAATGATTCGATAATTTCAAGGTAAAACAGATTCTTGCACCTCGTGACTATTGAAGAAAGTTCTGGATTCAAAGTGAGGTCTGAACATTGCAGATCTTCTAATCCACCACTAGAACGATCAACACAAGTTAGAAGCTGAGTTTGCGGACCAAAAAGAGCTATAGATTTAAATTTTGCAAATAAATTGTTGACCATACGATCAAAATTGTGGGATATTTCAGTATTCTCTATGAACAACGATCCACCCATGGTCGAAAAAGTTAGCTTCTCTTCCTTATAGATTTCGAATTCAACTTCATTCAGCTTTTGACATTTCTTGAAAATGCTACAGAGCATTTCGGGAAGTTTATTTTCAAAATCTAGATTAACTTTTCTGTCCACTAGGCTGGAACAGTACCAATCATCTATGTTGAGAGATTTCAAATTTATAGACATTTTGACTTCATTCCAGAGTGTATTATTTTCAAATTGATACAATTGATGCTCTTCAATATCGTCCAACTGCAATGAAAAAATATAGATTAAACTTAATAATATATAATTACATTTGAAAGTTCACAAATGATATTAATACTTTGGAATTAGAATTTTATTCTGTAAATGTAATGTATTCAATAGTATTTGAAAAAATCAAATTATATTGTGACTAATATTTTTTTCAAGAATGTGCAATCAGTTTCATCATTCCAACCCTATTCTAAATTACGCTTATATGATGAATACCCACTAATTTGTTATTGTATACATTAAAAGTTAAATGAATTCTAAGAGCATTTCAGTTAAAATAGATTTTAAATTGTTTAATTAAAACATTTCACCCTCTTGAAATTATGTGAATCCCGTTGAGTATAAATCTTTTCAGTCATATCAATATGTATATTCAACACAAAGCCATTTGTTTTACAAGTGATTAACTAAGGTAAATTGATGAATTAATAAAAAAAATTATTTCATAATTTAATTCATTTTGTATTCACATTGATAGATATAGTATCGTTCCATTGCTCTATTTACTCTAATAGAAAGTGGGACAGTGCAGGATGAGTCCTAAAATTTCTTATATGATTAAATACGAAGCTAATTATTGGTCAATTTCTTTTCTGTAACTGTCATTATTTATCCATAACTATAGTTTTACCAATTTAAAGTATTTCTAGAAAAATTTTAATTTAGAATGAAGGGAACTTTCACAAAAAGTAATTGTTGAAAGGCAGGGATGTTGAAGGCAACATTGCGAAATATAAACGAATACTAAATAACGATTGGGTTACCAAATTACCAAATTTGGTTACCAAATTCTGAATGCAGTATTTGTCAAACATACTCATTTCTAATTGGAGTTAACAACTTCCCTCTGTACCAAATTCAGTCCACCATTACAATTTATTGAAATAATTCTTATTAAAAAGGACATTCTGAACTCGAAGTTAATTATCTTAATTGAAGTAAGTGTCGAGAGCGGGGTGTGATCAATGACTCCGAGCAGCAGCCTAATCAGCAGCTAGTGAATTTGGAAGAGTTGACATAGCATTCGTTTATAAGATTAGTTGCAACTTTTAATATAAGTGTCTATATTTTGAAAGTTTGACGATCGTATTCATGCCTTTTCAATATAAAAGGAAAACTGATAGAGGACGTGATAAAGAAGGTATTCAAAATACTTTTCATGAATTCCAAAATGATTTATCTATCAGAGAAGCTACTGAAAAGGGAGGTGTAACAAGATCTACACTTATGGATTATACTTTAAGCATTCGATGAAATATTTAAGATGTTATTCACTAATTTTGGTGAATTCCAAGAAAGAGGAAATAGTTATACCCAAAGTAAAAGGATATAGTTATACAATTTACTTTTGATGCAAAGCTATTAAATGTAAGGATAATATCAGAGTGATTACTCATGGGCTATCTATATTTGTTGGAGAAAATGTTCAATCAATAATATTATTATGATAAAATTTCAAATATGATGAATTATTACTGTGAATAACAAGTCGTTATGGTTCATTTCAATTAAATTAGTAGATCCGAATTCAATCCTATCGTTTAATTACCCAAATTTCCAATGTTCCGACCATTTTTATGGTGTCTGAATCAGCTCTAGGACAACTGGTACCCGGACAACTGGTATACAGGACAACTCGCACCCGGACAACTGGTATACAGGACAACTCGTACTTGAACAACAGGTACCCGATTTTCATAATTTTGTGTTAAATGTACCTTATTATAATAACTGAATAAAATACAAGTCCGATTTTCAAAATTTAGTTAAATGTACATAATTATAATAAAAATTAAAGGCATAATAAAATAATCAATTTATTTTATTGCAATGAAATATACATAAACTGACAATTCAAATGGGATAAAATAGGAACTTTTTTAAAGACTACAATATAGACTACATTACAAAATTCGTATGATCTCACTTCAAGAGTCTTCCATTTCATGATATATATTTTCAAACATAATACGCGTAAAATATATTAGAACCAACAGTGCTAATTTAATTAAATTAACCTCTTTTAATATAATTAAGTTAGCAAAGTTAAATATTAAGTAACCTAGCACAGCTAAAGATAAAATTAAAACTTTTATAGAGACTAAAAGTTATTATAATTCTTTATTCAGTTATTATAAATAGGTACATTTAACACGAAATTATGAAAATCGGGTACCAGTTGTCCGGGTACGAGTTGTCCTGTATACCAGTTGTCCTGTATACCAGTTGTCCTGTATACCAGTTGTCCGGGTACCAGTTGTCCGGGTAAGAGTTGTCCAGGTACGAGTTGTCCGTGCACCGTCTGAATCACCCCCACAGCTTGTCCGAAGTCTCCTTCTAGGCAGGAGCATTTAGATACTTGAATCTCTCCTACATTTTATCTTAAAACTTTCGAATGAATGTTTAAACTGTAAAACAGTCTTTATAAAAATTGAAGTAAAATGATTTATATACCTGCAAAAATATTTATATAGTTAAATTCGAATTAGTTTAAGAATTATTAATTTTTCCCCAAAAGTGTCCGAATGCTCACGGATCTCCCCTACTCTCACACCAATATTTTTAATTTGACAATTATGGGTACGTGTTTAATAGTACCTATAACTTTTCATGTGGACAAATACCGATTGATTGATTTTTAGTTAGGTATAATTACATGTAGTTCATATTTTATGAAAAAGTAAAGTTTAAATAACAAAAATCTCCCATTTATTTTTATGAAATGCTCGAAAACTATTTTATTTTATTTAATTAATTAAAACCAGAAACCGACCAAAAAATTGCATTCTTGAACTGTGTATCAATTGAATCAGTTAAATTAATAATAACATATTTAACAACGATATTTCTCCATTATTTTAAGGAAGCAGTTATTTTCTGTTGTCAAAATATTATAATTGAACAATCGCATAGTAAGAATAAAGCATTCGTGTAGAATATCACGGTTGAAAAATCTTAGAAGGGAAATTAAATTTATTTTCATATAATTGGTTTCATGAAAGAAACTAATCGTAAATGGCGCCACCATCTGTGTTTTTGTATGCAAGACTTTTTGATATGGAATATTTATCGGTGGACTAAGGTCTAGGGTCATTAATATGCAAATCGCATAAAATTAGGTTCAGTATATATTTGTTTATATACTTTTAAAGTTTTTAATACTCTGTGCACAATAATTGTCCAAAACAGTAATCTGACGCGAAAGAAAAAGATTGTACACTCCTTGTTATGATTTAAAATTTGAATACTATAAATAAATAATTCATGTCCGTCTTTCGTCTAGGATGTAAATTATTCCCTGAAGTATATAAACGTTTCTATAATAAATTTCTCATATTTTATACCTTCAAACGAATATTTAATAATAGATTGAATATTCCTACCTATAGTTGACATCCAAAACAAACTGTGTACATTTTTTTTTTGGACTGAAAATTAGCTATTTAAAAGTGTTATTAAACAAATCTTTAAAAGTATATAGAATTTATCAAATTTCAAGGGGTTTGCAGCAGAATTATAAGAAACATTAGTCTCATTGATTTAAACAATAACAAAAATTGCTTGGAGGGGACCTATAATGATCCTAGCACTATCGGACTTGCTCGAGGTTCAATTACTCTCATATCTGGCATCTTATTGATCTTTGCTTCCATTATCTCCTTCATGTGATAAAGTATGGACCATTGTCTTGTCACTCTAGTAGTGAACTCTGGTTCGTGGTTATCTGTGTCTATACCCAATCAGAAATTATGGTTGTATCTTCCGCGCTTATGGGAGGCAGGTAAGTATTTTGGGAGCAGAAGAGAGATTTGCCATCCCATCATGTTATGGGTAGAAATACTTACATAATATCCCATACCACGCCCCTGCAGTGTTATGGCTGTAAATTACACTTATAAGCGCGGATGATTTTTGGAAGTTGTGCCACCTCTCTATATAATTGGTTTGGTCACAATTAATAATCTTGGTCGCAATAATTGGCTTGGTCACAATAAACGGCTCGGTCGAACTAAGCGGTTTGGTCACAATTAATAAACTTCTTGGTTGCAATAAACGGCATGGTCGTAATAAACGACTTGTTTGCAATAATTGGCTTAGTCGCAATAAACGGCATGGTCGCAATAAACGGCATGGTCGCAATAAACGGCTTGGTCACAATAAACGGCTTGGTCAAACTAAGCGGTTTGGTCACAATTAATAAACTTCTTGGTTGCAATAAACGGCATGGTCGTAATAAACGACTTGTTTGCAATAATTGGCTTAGTCGCAATAAACGGCATGGTCGCAATAAACGGCATGGTCGCAATAAACGGCTTGGTCGCAATAATTGGCTTGGTCGCAATAATCGCCTTGGTCGAACTAAGCGGTTTGGTCACAATTAGCGGCTTCGTCGCAATAAATGGCATGGTCGCAATAAACGGCCTCGTTGTAATAATTCCCTGGATCGTGGATTGGTTGTAGTAAGTGGCCTCGTTGAAATAATATCTGGTTGGTCGCAATTTATTAATTGCGACAATTAGTAAATGTCATTAATTTATTATAATAAAGCAGCTTCGAATTTGGTTGGTTAAGATATTGGTTACCTAAACAAAAACTAACATAGGTATATTATCTACCTTTAAAAACTTTGAACCCCGATATAGTGACTCTTATTATTTAATTTCTTATTTTCACATATTATTGATGATTACGAAGTATAGAAAGGTCGTTTATAGTGGGAAAACAATTTAAAAACTCTTTAATATGAATGAAATTGGGTTTAAACAAACTGAAAGTACGAATAATATTAAAAAAGCGTATTAACGAGGTTTCGTAAGTAGCTTGTTGTGATTGGTTTAGCAGATAGGCGCGAGCCAATAGTAGCGAGGCACTGAGCATTCCATACCACAGTATACAGAATATACATTGTAGTGACAATCGGGTGATTGTATGTATGAACGTCATCAAGAAAACCCACTTAAATAGAAAATTAAAAGATTTGCAATTTAAATAACTGAATAGATATATTACTGTTTTCATGTAATGGAAATAAATAAACAGTTTTCATGAATTTACTCGCTTCAATTGCATTAAACTTGATTTTAGAGTGTTGATGTGATGACGTCACATACACAAAACACCTCGATTATGTTTGGTACTACATTCCGACTTTCGTATGTCCGCCAAGCTCGGTCTCAGTGTATAATTCGTTATCGTTAATTGCTGTTGATAGCTTGATTGATTGTGGATTAATTTTGTGGTTCCTAAATAAGATGGGTTTAAAGCGGAAATCATTCTCAGCTTTGACAGAAAAGAAGGAGGATTGATTTGATTGTAAATGAAATCGATTTGTGAACATAATGAAACAATATTAAAAATATAGGTACCTAGGTTAGCAGCTAGGCTATGTGATAACGCAGAATGTGAGGTATCTAGGTAGGTACCTACCTAATTCAAAAGTGATGGGTGATGATGAAAATAACTGTAGGATGTTAGTAGAACAATCAATTATGCATTAATAGGTAGATACGAGTTAGAGAAGATGGAATAAGTGTAAATTTAAATCATATAGCCTAGTACCTAGGTACCTACCTAAAGTGTGAAAGTGTGAGTCTGATGACGATGAAAACGACATTATGGAAACTGGAAATTATAATTATTATAATATCTTTAGTGACTGGGCTATAGGTACCTACCTAATGAGAAATTGAGAAAAGGACTCCTCATTCGTGTCTCGTGTATTGATGCCTAGGTTAGTTACTTCAACTTTTGTAACCGGTGGTATATACCCCCACTCCCCCCCCTAGAATCGGGAGTGGACGGGGTGATTCAACCCTACAGAGGATCAACGGAGGTGAGGAAAAATATAGCTAACCTATTAAAAACAGTCTTTTTTTTTTACTAAGGTAAAAGAAATTTTACCTTGGTAAAACAATTTTCACTTTTATATTAGTTTTTTACTTTTTTCGTTTAATTTCTTACCTAGCCTAGGTATTTGAATTTTTTTTCTTGTGCCCCTAACTATTTTTAATAGTTTCAACTGCTGTGATTTTGATGATGGTTCGTCTCTTTTTCGTTTAACAATTTTCATTTTTCTAACGCTATTTAAAGTTTTGGAAGATAGCGCTAGGGTTATGCTCTTCAACTAAGAGATCTTAGATTTTGCTTCATTTACTATCATCTCTTTATTTTCCTCCGCCTTCCATGGATGTTGTCACCGGTACTGTCACTGTGTCCTTTTCGTCGCATTCATGAACTCATAGCTTGTCTCCGAAGTTGCTATAGTTTAGTGTTTGTCGAACCACTTTCCTGTTTGGACCGTTTTCTTAGTTCTTGGTGTTTATTTTCATTTTAACGTCATCGATTTGGCCTTATTGATTACAAAGCAGACGGTTCGTTATTTTTCCAAATTATTTCCTAAATAATGTACTCTTTACAGATCTGCAACTCCGGTAAAATCTCCAAATACCATTGAAAAGACGAGGGCAACTTAGTGATTTCAAATCAGAATCTTCACAAAAAGTTGGACTTCATCATAAGGAGGATGAAGGAAGCTAAGAATACGTCAGGTTTTCCACAACCAGACGGTGATTTAGAAGAATTGGATTCTTTGATCAAACATTAGGACTTTGTGAGTTTAAAATGTTGAACATAATATCGTTCTGGAAATCGATCTATTTTTCCTATATCTAGATTAATAATTTGTTAATGATTTTTTTTTTCAGACATCTTCCATCTTGGATTTAGGTATCCAATTTTCTCACTTGGATGGGTGATAAAAGAAAATTTTCGAAGATAAGCTATAAAATACATCATTCATGTTCATATGTAGTAGGTAAGTGTTGAATTGTTACCAATAAGCTAGTTGATATTAAAATTGGTATAATTATCATTCTATACTAAGTTGCTAACAGGTACTGTTAAATTTGTTTCACTGACTAAAAACTTTTCAGATACCATCATCAGCAAACACAAGAAGCTGCAGAAGAAAGATGCATTCGTTTCTCTGCAAACAGTCTTCAAAGGACTGAGAGGGTTACCGGAAACTGCGTTTGAAAGGTATTTTTGAAATTTCTAAATAGTCAATTGAACTTTAATCCTTCCATCAGAAATTTGATATGAACTAATCATTAGACTTCAACCTGTTAGGAATATGAGTCACTATTGAGATGGATTGATAGTTGTGTCTGTGGTTAAACATTCAATAGCTAACGAATTGGTCTAAATTTTATTAACACTTAATGACCAATAATGAAGTGAAACTTCAAAAACAATCATGAATTAATTAGCATTTTTTATTAATCCGATTTGTTTATAAGAGATGCGTACACAATTTTTAGTTTTCTGAGAACATTTATTTCATATACTAGTTACAACGGATAGTGTTATTATATATAAATTATTTCATCAGGTGCTGTCAACACTTCTACAAACGAAAACCTCCCCATAGGATGATGAAGAGGACTCCATTGGTGCAACTCTCAATCGTTGATGAGATTGAATTGGAATGCTCCTATGGTTGCAAGCTCTTAGATTTTTGTTAGGTAGGCTTCATTTACTGTCACCTCTTCATTTTCCTCTTCCATCCCTTAGTACAGTCACCGGTGCTTGTGTCCCTTTTCGTCACATTCCTTGGTAATTGACTGCATTCACGGAGTAGCTTTTCTATATCCACGAGCATGGTCTCCGAAGATATGGTAGATAACTTTGTTAACGAAGCCACTTTCTTGTCTATATCCTCAAAGTCCCTTGTATATATTTTATTTTGACGTCAGCGATATGAACTTCAAGGCCGAAACCCCCTATTAAACTAATTTATCAAAGGATATAGTCAATATTATCGTGACGTATAACAATATTGATATTGTTTCATTCTATTTTTTATTTAGAAAACATTTTTTATATTAACTTTGCTTTAGAGATGAAAGAATTTTTATTTTATAAGCACTATTTATATAATTTAAGAGTAAAGTCGTACAAATAAGATATGATATTAGTGTTTATTTTATTTGAAGGAAATATAAATATGCAATACAAATCTATAAACAGTAACCTAAGTGACTCTTATGTTATGTAGTTTATAGCAATCTATAGCCATTTCTGTTAGTTTGATTCACGATTTCTTCCACTCTATACAGGGTGTCCCAGAAAAAAGGAAACCCATTTTCAAATTAGTTTATTTTAGAAAATATTAAAACTATAAGAATTCTGAAAACACTGTTTTATACGTTTACACTTTCTGCATCCCTTGTGAAAAATTAATAATGTTACAACAAAAATTAAAAATGCTGCAGCCAATTTAGCAAAAGGAAAAAAAAAGTCCTTGTGCGGGCACGATATATTTCTTAAACATCCGGTAGTATTAAAAATTAAATCCTAAGGTTTATTACAAATAAGAGACAAATTAAAGAGATTTATTAACATTGGAACCGCAATACTTATTTCCAAGGTGTAAGGTTAATTTCCCTCGACATGTCCTCCATTTCTTTCTACACATAATTGCAGCCTTTTTCTCATTCCAGTAAAAACTCTTTTAACTAAATCCGGATTTTCTTTTAGTAAATTAACTTCGTTTACAATTCTCTCTCTCAAATCGTCTGTGTTTTCTGGAGGAGAAAAGTACACTTTGCTCTTGAGGTGTCCCCAAAAGGAAAAAATCGCACGGTGTCAAGTCCGGCGATCTGGGCGGCCACTCAATTGGATGGTTCAGTGCAATAATGCGATCGTTGAAATTATCATGTAGCAATTCTTGAACTGCACGACTTCTATGTGCTGGAGCACCATCCTGAATCCACCATAGCCTATTAAATCTGTTTGGGTAAATTTGATGCAGCTCAGGAATTATTCTTTCTGTAATTAGGTTTAAGTATTTATCTCCATTCATATTATTTTCATAGAAGATAGGGCCCACAAGTCGTCCGTTTCCACACATTCCCATCCATACAGAAACTTTCTCCCTGCACATTGTTACGTCGAAGTTGAAATTTGGAGGATTATTTCTGGGTGCATACTGGCGAATGTTATAATTATTGACTCTTCCATTCATATGAAATGCTGCTTCATCACCAATCACGATGTCTTCTACGAAGCGAGCATTTTTTTGCAGAAACCAATTTGAAAAATTTAGGCGGCGAGGTAAATCCGGTTCTAATAGTTCATGCTGTACATGAATCTTGTAAGCATGATACCTTACATCGTTTTTAACAATCCGGTTAAATGTGCTTTTACTGATGTCCAATCCGTTCCTTCTCGTTGATATTTTTGAATTCTCAATTAGCTTTTCACGAACACGATTAATGTTTTCCCTTGTTCGTTCTGTTCTCCTGCAACCCAATCGCTCTCTGTTTAAATTCGAAGTTGTTCCTTCAGTTTTGAACTTATTAACATTTGTCCATATGGTCTTCTTAGTTGGCGAAGCTCTTTCCGGAAAGCGTTGTTCAAAATCTTGTTGAACCAGTTTAAAGCTTCCAGTTCTTAAATAACTTGTCACCACAAAAACTCGTTGTTCTTTTGAGAGTTGCATTTTGGGGTTTTGAAATATGCAATAAAAATTACCGTGTTAAAATTAAAAATTCCTGATTTTATTATAGGTATCCATTGTATCATGAATACAAACTAACAAATTTTGTTTTGTTTGTTGGTATCATCAACGGACCAAAAATGAGGACTTCCTCGCGCAAGCACTTTTTTTTTCCTTCTGCTAAATTCGCTGCAGCATTTTTAATTTTTGTTGTAACATTATTAATTTTTCACAAGGGATGCAGAAAATGTAAACGTATAAAACAGTGTTTTCAGAATTCTTATAGTTTTAATATTTTCTAAAATAAACTAATTTGAAAATGGGTTTCCTTTTTTCTGGGACACCCTGTATAGTAGCTTTTATGAAGTAGATGTATTATACAAAAATGTTGTTTTCATCATTTCTCCATATGTTAATATTTATAGATTTTAATAAGTTCTATTTACTTGGCATTATTAAAGCATTACAAAAATTTCATGGTATTCTTAATTCCTCCTACGTTAGATTATTACCTTTTTATTTTCATTCAAGCAACCTATGCATTAACTATTAATTGTGAACATGTATATTGTGATCAAAGTACATCTAGCTATAAATACATTAAAGCCATATTTATGGTTAGCAAGTTTTCTCTATTTGAGATATTGAATTAAAAAAAATAATTATCAAATTAAACATAAATTTAATTTTCCTGCTAAATCTCAATAAAGCACATTTAATGTGAAATTAATTAAGAATATTTAATTATTGTCGAAAATTTAGGGAGCATTTTATGGGAGTACATGGTAGTTTTAAACTCTCTTAACTATATGCGTCCAAGGGTGGCTTCGCCTCCCCTCAATTTATGGGCGCCAATTTGGACATGGGCCACCCATAATGCCACAGGTGATTATGAGTGGCATGCCTCCCCTGAAATCCCATAATCGCCCATACTGCTCCTCTGAATTTCTGATTGGGTATATACGAAGCTTATTTGAACCGCATATATCTATATCAGTAGCATGTTTTGATATGCCGCACTGTTTCTGCTACATTAATCTATAGTGAAAAGTTAGGATCTCTTCTGTTTGCTGGACGCATTTGATAATAATAAAAATAAAGCAAATATAATTATATCATTGATACGCATTGTTATTTAATTACCTCTGCTTTATGAGAACACCTCATAAGCCTTGATGACGATGATTCTAATCTGAAGTGGATTTGGAGAAATCTGGATTAGGATGAAATTAAAATTCTATAATTTTACAATGCAATTTATTCAAGAAAATTGCTATTAACATTATATTATATTAATTTCATACGCACCTAGGAAATGGAAAGTTTTTAAATACATTATTTAATATAACAAGTCTGTTTTTCTACTAACTGAATAGTTTAATTAAGTCAGTAACTATGATACCATTGTATTTTATTATTTTATTTCCATTATTTTCAAATGTGCCCAGCAAACAGAAAAGATCCAAAAGTTATGCTAATAAGTATGTACCCATACTAATCAAAAGTATTGGTTTGAGAATACAACAAAAGGAAAAATTTCGTCAGTGCGATCATGC
>CANNZV010002303.1:0-104395 GCA_947561585.1 Caprella mutica | reverse complement strand
AGCGATGAGTGCACGACATATATCCCATGTGACGGCTAAACCGACACTGAAACCTAACCTGGAACACAATTTTGTCGATCTTCAACAATTATCTATATCTTTCAAAACTTTAGTATTGTATCAATACTTATTGATATACGCTATCAAATTTATGGAACTGAACTGATATATGTTATTTGATATACATATATTATCTTTATATTAACCCGTTTCTGTATGTTCTCTATACGCTAATGAAGATGTTTAACCTTACTAAGGTAAATGGATAACCTTACTAAGGTAAATGGATAACCTTACTAAGGTAAATGAATAACCTTACTAAGGTAAATGAATAACCTTACTAAGGTAAATGAATAACCTTACTAAGGTAAATGAATAACCTTACTAAGGTAAATGAATAACCTTACTAAGGTAAATGAATAACTTCTCTAAGGTAAATGAATAACCTTACTAAGGTAAATGAATAACCTTACTAAGGTAAATGAATAACCTTACTAAGGTAAATGAATAACCTTACTAAGGTAAATGAATAACCTTACTAAGGTAAATGAATAACTTTACTAAGGTAAATGGATAACCTTACTAAGGTAAACGAATAACCTTACTAAGGTAAATGAATAACCTTACTAAGGTAAATGAATAACCTTACTAAGGTAAATGAATAACCTTACTAAGGTAAATGAATAACCTTACTAAGGTAAATGGATAACCTTACTAAGGCAAACGAATAACCTTACTAAGGTAAATGAATAACCTTACTAAGGTAAATGAATAACCTTACTAAGGTAAATGAATAACCTTACTAAGGTAAATGAATAACTTTACTAAGGTAAATGGATAACCTTACTAAGGTAAACGAATAACCTTACTAAGGTAAATGAATAACTTTACTAAGGTAAATGAATAACCTTACTAAGGTAAATGAATAACCTTACTAAGGTAAATGGATAACCTTACTAAGGCAAATGAATAACCTTACTAAGGTAAATGGATAACCTTACTAAGGTAAATGAATAACCTTACTAAGGTAAATGGATAACCTTACTAAGGTAAAAGCATATAAGTACGTAGGTAACACAATATGTACTTTATAATTGAAGGAAGTAATTCCATTTACATCAAATGTTATTGCAGTAACTCCCAAGTACTGGAAATAATAATTCCATTTGCATCAAATGTTTTCAGGTCCTCAGAGTTTACTTGTGATTTTATAGAAGCTTTAAAGATACATTTTACCTACTGCAATAATATCGAGAAATGTAACTTGTTATATAAATTATAAAGGATAGTGATAAGAAGGTTCATGTTTATCATGTTTGTTAGGTATGATTATTGGTATCTCTTTGTTAATTTATATTAATTATGAGTGATCTTATATAATTAGTGAATGTTTAAAATTGTCTATACTTAAAATTTAAATTTTCAATGAAGGAAAATTTCGTTCATCATTGCTGAAAATTTTAGATTCCATGTTATGTTATCAATAAGAAAAAATTCAGATAAATTCGTTCGTAGAATATACCATTGTTACAATATTTTGTTGCTGGCATAGTTTGAAAAATAGCATATCTTCCTCTCTCTATGCTACGAAACCTCATAATGGATATAAAAGATGGCGTTAGATGGCACGCACGGGCCTTTAATAGCTACCTCAGCTAATCTTGAATAAAAACCAACAGGGAATTGTGAGGAAATGTATCATTGTCTTTTACGGATGGAATGGACTCTCAATGTAACAGAAAACATTTATTTTAAACAATCCTCACTACAGTTCCCATTCTAAACTCTCTAGGATATTATGAAATCGTCAGAGTTTTTTTATATCTGTTTGAAGCACATTTCTTTTTTAATAATTTGGAAAGATATTTTTGGCAAATATTAGAAATTGTAATGATTAAAATCAATTGAATCTGGAACATCTGATATAGGTAGATCAACCATATTAGTCAATTCTCAATTTTTTTTTATAATTTTCCATAAATCGAGATTTCCATGGGCTAAAAAACGAAAATTAATATGTGAAGTAATCACAAAATTATTTGAGGTATTTCGATTATTTTATGAATGAGGAAGCATGGGCCATTGAATTCCTGTCGTAATATTCATAACAGCATTTCATATAGAATACCACCATATAAAAATAGATACATACCTACACACTCTAAGCCATATTAACTCACATGCGAGTAAATTCTCCCATCATCTCAAAAATGCCGAATTATTCCTCAGCCACTTCAGAAGTCGAAACTCGAGTCTTTATTTTCGATGTGCCGAAAAAGCGGATATTGAAGAGAGTTTTCCAATGTCCGTCCAAAGGCAGACAGTCACCAGAGATGGAAAAGAAAACAGAATTAAGGACTCTCTTTCGACTCTTCTTCTTCCTTTTCAATTGCCTTTTCAAAGTAAACAACAAGAGTAAACCAAGCAAAAGTTGTGAAGGGAAACAACACGCATACATCTTTAAAAATGGATCAATCTTAGGAATTTTGATGGTCGATGTTTCAAGATGACATCTTTAAATTTTATTTTATAATGAAATTGAAATAAAATGAAACTGAATGAGTATTGATGAATAATAAATCATAATAATTAAATAGTGTACAAATTTGATTGAAATAAATGATACTCACGGAATTTCAAATACTTTAAATCTCCACGTTGAAGGCACTTTTAGTATTCAAGCTTTCGAATAGAAGGATGTCTAATTGTCTATTCTTCGCCAGGTACAAGTTTTGAAAAACACCACTTGTTTTCATCGCTTGCTCTTGACGACGAATTGACATTTTATATTCGAATGTTTCAATCCTAAAATACCTTTAATGTTGAAATTTTATTAACCTCTTGAAAATACAATTTTACATTCTATGATTTAATTATTTATACACATAGCATAAAATTTCCTATATTTTTCATGTCATGTAGAATAAGGATATTTCTCCATTTCTTTCTGCGCATCTATTACATTGCTAACGATATCCATCGGTTTATAAGCGATCAATAATCGTTTAGTTGCAGTTGATATCACAGCAGGTGACTACTCATCTTCATCAATTCTAACTTTCAATTGAAATACAAATCTGGCGATAAATCAATGGCGTAATGGTGTTCTTATGGCCGCCATTATAGGCATTACCTCAAAGCCAATTTACAATTTATCAAACACTGCACTATCAGCGGGAAATGGTACCTACTTTCAACAAATAAAAACAACTTCCTTCTTGTAACATCAGAGCATTGGACTTTGGATGGGGGTAATTTAATACTATTTAACATCGTTAAATAATTATTATAATAACTTCGCGAAATTGCAGAAGGTTATACATGTTTTGATTGGGAATATATATTTATCTTATTACTCCCATAACTCATAAAGTATAAAACTTAATTGCTTTAAATTTGGTGGGACGATTGGTCAATGTCGATCCACGAACCATTTGATTAGATTTTGGGATGCGATCGGGTCGAAGGTCAAAGTCACGAAAATTTAAAGGTCACGAAAATGTCAAAATCGTTTGAACCAGCGGCGAAGTTGCGCGCTCGCTCTACGAATGCCCCTTCTAATTCGAACATGTTTATCTTCATACATGTATATTACGTTATATTGTAAACTTCTTAACTATATAACCTCGTAACTGTATTGCCAAGTAAGTTTATTCTAAATTGTTTGACGTAATGATTGTATAATGCTATTTTTTTGCGTAGTTCAGTTAATTCTCTTATTCTAATCCCAGTCACATGAACTGAATAAGAAATGATCAAATTAATCACGAATCTCAATATGTGCGAAATGTTTGAGACCGACTGGTATGCGGTATATTCGGTCACTTGTTTAGGCTGGCAGTATTCGGAGAGTGGGTGTAAAATTTAAAAATATGTCAATCCAGAAATTTATGTGAGATATATTTATTCCGATTAATATTGTTTCGTTCCTCTATATTTATTAATTAGATAGGCTATATAGGTGAATTTGGTGAAACAATTTGGCGAAAAAATCACCATTGTAGTTCACAGTAATTGTATTTATTTATTTAAATTAAACCATAGTTATATATCAAGTTATACTGTATTAGATGTAAATGTATAAGAACATCTTACCTAATTATTACTCAAAATAAATCATATAATTTATTTTTTGAATCCAGAACATCTTCAATAAAATATATATAAAGAGAGAGAGAGAGAGCGAGAGAGAGAGCTGTGTGAAGAAATTTTATAGGAATGACAACTTGTTTTTTTTTCTTAATGTAAACTCCTGAAAATCCCAAGAAATAGAAAAATACTAAAATGTCACTTTTCAGGAATATCACTTGAATATAACAAAACAATATTTAACTAAAAACTTAAGCCATTGATGAGTAAATAATAACTGAAAAAGGAATTATTCTATGACAAGAATACAAGAACTGAGTAATTGGAATGTATATCAATGATCTCAAGTCTGAATAACCAATGAATGATCAGGATTCTGCTAACACTATGAATGTTCTGTGTAATTTCCGAGTTCATTTCCTTAAATAAAAGAAATTTGTTTCCTTGAACAAACAAGAAAACGATTTCCAATATTATTATTAGGAAATAAATACTTTGGTATCGTCGAATGTAAATCTTATCGTTGTAGAATGTGTGTGGAATATTTTACATTTGAATGATGAGGAACTAAAAACAATATTATGTATTTTTAATGCATAATAGTTTGAACAATGCAAGTTCATTGGCAGAGTTTATATTACATACTACGTGTTAAGCTTTTAGAACGCCCAGTAAATGTACCGTAAAAGCGTTCGTTGTAACGATCAGCGTTCGTTGTAACGATCAGCGTTCGTTGTAACGATCAGCGTTCGTTGTAACGATCAGCGTTCGTTGCAACGATACATTATTTAGTTTAGCTTGGGATTTAAACTTTGTTAATTTTCTTTAACAGCATTTCGAAGATATACTAATGAAGGTAAACAATCTCAGATTATTATTAAAGGAATTTTTTTAATGAAAATCATATAATAGTTATATAACTTACTTATATAACTGTACAAAATAATATTGTAGGTATAACTGTCGCCTAAAGTACTGTAAAAAGGGTGTAATATTTCAACTTCACTTACATAGATATCTTTGTATCTACATGCAAACTAATATACATAGCATAATTAATGATCGTATATTAAACTGAAAATAATAAAAAAAATCTGATTAAAGAAAATGTGGCGGAAAAGAGTAACATAATCAAAATAATGAAAATCATAAAAACTGTATATTAAGTGTTGATTGCAGATTGGGTAAATTCCTATTTCACGTCCCTATTTCATTTAGGGACGTGAATTAGGAACCGATTCAACTATCCCCTTCCTTGTTCACGTCCCTAAATGAAATATATAGGGACGTGAACTAGGAAGGAGGTATTTCTGAATTAATTTTTCGTAAATTCAATTACCTTTCATCTGATTAAAATATATTGCGCTGATAAATATTATTGACAGAAAATTTACTTAACTGCTTGAACAAATAATACCAAAGATGAATATTTGAAATTGAAATTCAGAAAATTAAAGAATGTTGATTTGGAAAACAAATTGAAATATATAATATACTCTTGCTTTTGTTTTTAAATAGTTATAAATATAATAAAAATAGTTAATTTATGACCTACCCCCTTCATAGTTCACGTCCCTAAATCAATTAGGGACGTACGTGAACTTGGAATTTACCGTAAATTGTAATACCCCTGATTATAATCAATGTTTGACTAGTTACTTGGTAGACGAATGAAATATTTGTTAAATAATATAATTTAAATGGTGACCGGACAACTCGCCGCCGGACAATTTTCCGCCGGGTAATTCGCCGCGGACAATTCTCTGTGAGGGCGAATTCACATATAAAAAATGTTTTAAATATAAATTGCGTGTTGTAAATTAACTTTAAAATTTTCTTAGCAGTATTTGAAAATGTTTTCTTTTCCATATCAAAAGTTCAATATAATGTTTTTTAACTATTATATAAACATAGTATGTTAACATTTTCTTTGTTCTATTTGAAAGTATTATGCTAAAAATAATTAGTTACTGGAAAGAAAACAAGTTCAGTGTCTTCTTAAAACGTTTAATGACCTATAAAAATTACTTTAGATTGAAACTAATACACCAGTACAAATTAAAGGTTATTCAACTACGAAGTCTTAGAATTTTATATTAGTTACATTTACTATCACCTCTTCATTTTCCTCTTCTATGCGTGAGTTCAGGCACCTGTGCTATGTTCGTTTTCTTATCATTCCTTGGTAAGTGATTGCATCCACAAAGTAGCTTTTCTGCACCCATGAGCTTTGTCACGGACTGGTGCATGTGTGGCGTCTTTGTTCAAGGAGTCACTTTGTTTTCTGATTTCTTTTTCCTGTCCCTTGTATTTAATTTCCTTTTAACGTCAACTAGAAAGCACTTCGCTTCAAAGCAGACAATTAATAGCTCAATTATTCTTTGCAGCTTGAAATATTCTCACAGATATAACAAAAGAAAAAAATTAATTGAAATATTTCAACTACTGTTTTACGTCAGGCTTGAACGAATAGAAACAAGTCATTGTTCAAATATATAATATTTTTAAATATATTTAAATGATGTATACGCCGGCAAAACATAAATCACCCGGCGAGTTGTCCTGACGGCGTGTTGTAGAACCAATTTAAAGAGTTCGTTGTAGCGATCTGCTGTCCGTTAAAGCGTACAAATTTTGTCTTTTGTAGTTCAAATATCGTCCGCTGTAAGATCTTTACTTGTAGTGTAATTCCCCCGGTAAAAGGACGGGTTTTCAATAATATTAATATTGGTGTAACTTAACAATCCTCACATGGTCTGTGTCTTCAGATTTACTTATTCATTATTAAAGACCCTGTATAGTGTTTAATTAATAGATCTGTATATTACACCCTGCAGTGTTTAATTTTCTTTTACAATTAATTTATTTTTCTGCATAGACTGATGTATTTTACTGATAAAATAATATAAAAATGGAATAAAAACATAAAAATTAATGTCATATCAATATATTCCCGTTTAAATCATGGCTACATTAATTCTTCATTTTTTCCATTTTTCTTTCCAAACAGGGACACGAAATATAATAAACATATATAATATATATATAATTGATAATTATTATATATATATATATATATATATATATATCCCTAATTGACTGCATTGTTACACTCGTTTATAGTAACACACTGCTTTGTGACACGTATTCTGCATAGTTTCACACGTATTCTGCATAGTTGCACCTTATAATCATTTGATCAGATAATCAGATAATCATAGCTACTTTTTGAAAATAGGAACAGCAGCTCATAAAGCAGGTGGACGTTAAGGGCCATGTCACACAAACGTTTTTGGAGCGTTTTCAACGCTCCAAAAGCGTTTCGTAACATGCATACATATGAAATGAGTTTAACAATTTTTCAGAGTCAAAATCTCTGTGAAAACGCTGTGAGAACGCTGTGAAAAACGATGGTAAGACATTGTTGCCCTAAGGATGTCTTCGTTACACAACTATGTATTAATAATTCTTATATTTTTTGAAATATCTTCATTTTTCTGAACAGCAACTCATAAAGCAGGTGTGAGTATGCAGAAGTTGTCTTAGTTACACACTTTGTATGTGCGAGTATGCAGAAGTTGTCTTAGTTACACACTTTGTATACAAAAATATCGCTGATGTAATTTCGATTGAAATATCTTCATTTTTCTGAACAGCAACTCATAAAGCAGGTGCGAGTATGCAGAAGTTGTCTTAGTTACACACTTTGTATACAAAAATATCGCTGATGTAATTTTGATTGAAATATCTTCATTTTTCTGAACAGCAACTCATAAAGCAGGTGTGAGTATGCAGAAGTTGTCTTAGTTACACACTTTGTATACAAAAATATCGCTGATGTAATTTCGATT
This sequence comes from Caprella mutica, assembly GCA_947561585.1. Taxonomy (NCBI): domain Eukaryota; kingdom Metazoa; phylum Arthropoda; class Malacostraca; order Amphipoda; family Caprellidae; genus Caprella; species Caprella mutica. Next base: position 96,455 of record CANNZV010002303.1, on the reverse strand, counting down.
GAAATATCTTCATTTTTCTGAACAGCAACTCATAAAGCAGGTGCGAGTATTCAGAAGTTGTCTTAGTTACACACTTTGTATACAAAAATATCGCTGATGTAATTTTGATTGAAATATCTTCATTTTTCTGAACAGCAACTCATAAAGCAGGTGCAAGTATGCAGAAGTTGTCTTAGTGACAAAATTGGAAGTGAATGGAAAAAACCGTTAATCATTTTTACCGAAATTCATTTTGGCAGTTCGTGAAATATGATTAAATCACAAAATAATCCGACCATCATTTCAAATTCGTAACTAGAATCAGCACTCGGTGCGCATACCATGGCAAGTTCGCTACCGCTTCAAATGATTTTAATCTTTTCGCGACCTTGCCCTTCGACCTAATCGCTCCCAAAATGATAAAATCTAATAAAAATGATTCATGGATAATGAATAGAGCCCGGACTTTTAGGACCTATAAAAAAGGCATTTTAGGACCTAAAAAAAGGCATTTAAGGACCTAAAAAATTGCATTTTAGGACCTATCAAGGCATTTTAGGACCTTAATACAACATTCTAGGACTTATGCATACACTTTTAAAATTAATAAATAGGTATTTACAACGAATAAATCAGAGCATTTGTCCGGGCTCTAGTAATTAATAAATTAATTTAAAAAAAAATTAATTAAGTTTATTAATGATCTGGAAAAGCATAAATTTGAACGAGTAATTAATAGATCGCCATTTTATGTATAGCTGAAAAATAAAATAATAAATTCACGATATAGAAAACTAGAGTTTAATTAACTGAACAAATCGAAGTTGCTTAGAGTAACTTGCGACACTTGGTAACCCTTAGTATTGCAATAATGTTCGTACTTTGTAGCATCTCCTAATTATATACGAAAATACGAAGGCACAATCTTAAAATCGAACGAATAATATGGGCACATAATTACGGGAATCAAATTCTGTTAATAAAATGTGTTTTCTACTAATAAATTTTGTGTTTTATCAAAATCATACTTTAATAACCTAAATTACTGATATTTTATTCGGCGGGGAAAAGTCCTATTGCCATACTGACCACCTGTGTCTATAATCTGTTTCTATTATTATCTTATTCTTTATTTACATTACTGTGAGTGTTACTTTTAGCTTTATGGCGCCATATAGTTAACCATATTCTCTAATTTTTGAACAAAATTTAAAACCATATTTATTAGGAAAACTAAATGATAGAACACCTAAAGGTATACAGGGTGAGGCGTAAGTTTGGAAGCAATTTTTCAAACATTAATATAATTCTTAAAAATAAGTTCCTAAGTAGGTGATAGGGTTTGAACTTTAGTAGAGACACTACATTATGACGTCGCAGTGTTATTTTTTACAAAAATTTAGTCAATTCAAAAATGTCAGACAAAAGAGAAGCTATTATTGCTCTACACCATGCCGGGAAGTCAGATTCCGTCATTTCAAAGACTCTCTCAATAGCGAGATCGACTATTTGGAAGTGTGTGAAGCGTTTTAATGAGAGAGGAGACTTGACTGATCGTCCAAGAAGTGAACGCACCAAACAACTGATAAAATGTGCCCGAGAGAAGATCAGGAGGAAACCGAAAAGGTCAATACGATTGTTAGCCAAAACAGCTAATGTGAGTCCCGGAACAATGAGAAGAGTTGTCAAAGAAGACCTAAAGATGTGTTCTTTCACCTCCAAAAGAGACAGACTCTGTCAGAAGCTGTAAAGAAAAAGAGATTGGAGAGAAGCAAAGCACTTCTGAGAGAATTGAAGTCTGGCACGGCTGGTGAAATTGTTTGGTCTGACGAAAAAAATTTCACAGTGGAAATGGCTCACAACCGGAGGAATGACAGAATAATTGGTAAAAGTGCAAAAGACATCCCATACAACCAAAAAACTGTCCACAGAACCATGAAACCTGCTTCAGTAATGGTCTGGGCCCCCGTTTCAGAAACTTGGAGATCTCCTTTGATTTTTGTCGAACAAGGCGCCAAAATCAATGCTAAATGTTATATTGAGAATATTTTGACGCCAATGTTGGAGTCAGCTAAGGATCACTTCGGTAATGACACTCTATGGACATTTCAGCAAGAAATTCACATACTGCAAATGTCACTCAAAACTGGTGCTATGACCATCTTCCACGGTTTTGGTCCAAAGAAATGTGGCCTCCCTGCTCCCCAGATGTTAATCCTATGGACTTTTCGGTATGGTCCATTCTTGAATCAAAGGCCTGTGGTAAATTCCATCGCAGTGTGGATGATTTAAAGCGTTCGCTCCAGAGATCTTGGAAGGAAATTTCACAAGAACAGTTGCGTGCCGCAGTAGTAGGAGTTCGGAGGAGATTTGAGGCTGTTATTAAAAACAAGGGGGGACATTTTGAATAAATTTATGATTTTTGAATTCTTAAAACCCTTATGTAATAATACATAACTGTAAATTATTAATAGGGTTGTGACAATATTCTTTTTGAAATATGCTTTCATGCTTTATGCTTGTTAAATATGCTTTTATGCTTTTTATGCCTTAAAATATTCTTTTTATGCTTAAAATATACATTTTATGCTCAAAATATGCTTTTTATGCGTTCAGGTTAGCTTTATATGCTCAATGATATGCGTTCAGGTTAGCTTTATATGTTCTAATTTCTTTGCAATAAGGCTAATTGTAATTGAGAGTTTTCATCGATGATATATTTATATAGAAGGCAGGGTAGGAAACAATGTCAAATTGAGAGAGTTTTAGACAATAACTTGTACAATAAAGAAAGCATTTATTACATTTGATGATCATAGCTGTTTTTAAATTCTCGAAAATAATTCTACGTCTGTTATCTGCTATAATTTGTAGTCTTAACTCATTTCGAGTTTAAAAAATAAGGTTCGTCTTGGAATAAAAAATCTGGTACCGAAACGTCCTAGCTCCGTTTACAATGGGGACGTGTCATTAGTCCGACAGTTACATCTTTCTGTGTTATTTCTAGTTATATTTTTTGATTAAAATAAGAAATATTACATAAATATACATTATAGATACCTATAGCAATTTAAATAATACAATATTTACCTTTATTTTTTTTACTTTGGTATATATTTTACTTTATTTCAAATATTAGCTAATTTGTACGATGCATTTCCTCATTCGATTTAATGGAAATTGTTGTATTCGCTAGTTTGTTGTACTGCACACTTCATGATTTTTAAATGACCTGACGGGGGGGTCAGAGGGGTAGCACATGACACATCCCTTCCCCCGATATACATATATTTTGAGATTCAATCAGAAATAAACCGCAAAAGTGTAGGACTAATGGAGGGTCGCACCAATGAATAGTAACCGTTTACAAAAGGTAAAGCGTAACATTAAATGGCAGCTCCTATCGTGTACTCCTTATTGAAATTATTACTATTAATTATCGCCTTAGGTTCCAATGATTCAGTAAGGTAATTTCCTCACCTAGTCTTTTAAACTTAAAAATTCTTGAATCATTCATTCAAACAATAAAAATTAGTTTGTGTTTCATTTGCAGTCACTTGGACTATTCGATTAACTAAAAGCATATTTTGAGAATATTCTTTATTTCAAAAAATATGCTTTATTGCTAAAAAGCATAAAGAATAATTCTTTAAGCCAAAAGAATATTGTCACAACCCTAATTATTAAATATATTTTTAATATGCACTTTCATTTGCTTCCAAACTTACGCCCCACCCTGTATAACAAATAAATTAGGGGGTTTGTTCAACCTCCCACCAGATATAAACAGCTGGAAGTGCATATATTTCCTTCCTTTCAGTTTCAAATGCATATGCCTTTTCTTATATCCATTATCTTTAAGTGCATATGTTTTATCTGCAAAACATATGCGTTTTCTCAAAAAGCATAAAACCTGTTGCATATGCAGTATATTTCCCAGTGCATATACTGCATATTTGGAAATGCATAATGTCACAACCCTATAGATAACATTGAACTTTATTTTTGAATTTCAAATTCTAAAAAGGTAAGTGAATGACAAATTCACACGGTATGAGGACAGCAAGTTTTAATTCATTTTTCTTCAAGAATGCATAACTTCAAGTTTCATTCAATATCTATTTTTTTGGTAATAATGGAAGAGGAAAATGAATAGGTGATAGATGAAGCCTACGGTGCCTACGTAACCAAAAATCTAAGAGGAAAATGAAGGGGTAACGGTAAATGAAGTCTACCTAACACAAAATCTAAGACCTCGTGGTTGAAGAGCAGAATCCTAGCGCTATCCTCTAAAACTGCAAGTAGCGTTAAAAAACTGATAAACATGGTAACAAAATCATAATTAAATTAAAACAGTTCGGAGTCTGGTGACAAGTCATCTCTCCATTTCACCACAGACAGTATTCGGATGTAATTCAAAGCCAATAATACTAAAATTCAAGGGTATAGCTATATAACAAACTGTCTACCTACTACTTAGGACTTTCTCCACAAATGTTAGGTTGATCTTCAACTGTATTTCACTTCAATCTAAGCATAATCAGGTTCACAGCTCAAGACAGGATCATGTACATTTGCAAATATTTACATATGATTGAAGCATGTGCTTGTAGAGAATATCATAAAAAATTGTCTACCTACAACACCTATAAGTATTTTTTATTTATTTATTAGACAACTGAACTACTTCAGGGAAAGTCCCCCATTTATTAGTCATGTAGGTTACAAAATGAGTTTCTTTTTTCCCTGGTAGCAAGCTACCGAGGCAACCAGCTGCTTTAGGGATTTACATGGATTCATATTGATATAACAGGATATTTAACCTATATATGGAACTAAATGGTAGAATATTTTGAATATCTAGATGAGAGGAGGGCATCACTCACCACTAAATTTTATTATATATTCTGAGGGATTTGAGAAAATTGAAAATGAGAGAAGGGTTGATATCCTCTCCCAAGAGAGTTGATGTTGGTAGAGTTGAGGATGGTGCTTCTTGCGATGGTTAGTTCGGTACAGTCTAGGAAGATATGCTTCATTGTCACACCATGGACATGGTGGAACATTTCGGGCAATAGACTCACTCATTATATAGCTGTTAGTGAAGTTGATATGTCAAAGACGAATCTGTTAATTATGACTCCTTCCTTCCTTGCCTAGTTCAGAATTTTTGATTTTGATTGTTCATTTACTATTGATTTGAAATGCGATTTCCTTTTGTTCCATTGTATTTTCCACAGTGAAATTAGCTTGCTTTTTATAAGAGGGGTCCAGTCGGTATGGGGACAAGGTATAAATTCTGGGTTTCTGGTTGCTGCCTGTTTGCCCTCCTGATCTGCTAGTTAATTACCTGGAATTCCGCTATGACCTGGAATCCATATGATTGCTATTTCAATGTTGGATGATAGGAGGTTGTGAAAGAGAATTTGAATTTTGTAACAGAGTTGGTTTTTGGGCTGTATTTCACTGAGTACTTCTATTCTATTCTTTCAAATGAACAGGTATCATAACAAAATCACAACTTGATCAGTGAGTAAACCATAATTTCTTTAATCAATAGCTATCGGATTTAACACAATGTAAACAATATTCACTAATTCTAGATAAATATATTCCATATAATATTTTTACCTTTAAACCTAATTATTTATCGAAAAGAAATATTGCAATCGATAGCAGAGATTTTAGAGAATACACTGTAAAAATTGTAAATCAAATTTACACTCTTAACTATAAAAAAATAAGTCAAAGGAAAACTCAACCAGTTTTTTTTCTATTTATTCCTATCTAAATAAATGTTAGCGTATCGCTTTGTTATGATTTCGGCAATCAGCTGTTCAAACTGTAAACGCCAGAATGTACCAGCCTTGATAGATTGCCTTGATTAGAGTCCCTGGGTGCTAAAAGAAAACAAATGTATATTTTTAATATAAGTTTAATATAAATCATCACTGAAACTTTGAAGTTTCAGTGAAAGAAAATTGATACATATTTTTAATATAAATCTCTTTCAAAAAATGATAAACATTTCATAAATGAAAAAAAAGTATTTCATGATCCAAATTACAACAGATCGGGGTCTTCCATTCACTAGACAGTTACAAGTTAGAGCCCCTGGGCACCACAACAAAATAAACGGCATCTCTAACCTTCCTTTAAGTAATTAAATTTATAAACTCTTCAAAATTGAGAAGAAAAAAGAACATTGTATAAGAATAAACAACAATAAAAAATAATTAAATTTCCTTCATTTTCTAATGGTACCAAACAATTTTTAGTTTTAGGAACATAATTTTCTCCTTGGAAAATATTACTCGGGAATCATATTCTAATTAGGTTACAGAAAGTTTTAAATATAGTATTCATTGGAATGAGCTTGTTTATTGTTTGTTTAGTCGACGATAATTATATATCGCAGTTCGAACCTTGTGTACCTTCTGTGGAGTACTGAAATTCCTGAGTGAAGGGAGAACACCTGATTTTACTAATGGAACTATATTTTTTGATACAGGCCTAGGACTTTCATTTATACGATCATTTATATAGAAATGGAATTTATCTTTTAGAACTTTTTTTTCTCGATCTGAGAATTTCATTCTCTTACGTTTGGGGGTGACGCAATCTCTCTCAGAAGAGTGGAATGTCTCATCACTTGACGTAGAATGGTCTAATTCTCTGGTTTCATAGCTCGGCGAAGGATCGTCTACTTCTCTGGTTTCATAGCTCGGAGAAGGATCGTCTACTTCTCTGGTTTCATAGCTCGGAGAAGGATCGTCTAATTCTCTTCGAAGCGGTGATTCCATGGCGAAATAGCTTTCCAAATCTGTCAAAATAATTTGATGTAAATTAAATGTGGCGTGTATTTTAAGACCGTTTCAGACATCAAAGGTGAAATTATAGAAGGGATCTCTGAATAGAAATTACACAGGAGAGCAGCTTGATAGATGTCAATAATTTTATAAGTATTTGAAGATTTGTACGAAACACTAATCTGACCCATGGTTTTGATTTACAATCACCATTCACTGACAGGTCTTATTCAAGCAGAAAAGCTACAGTGTAAAAAGTAACAAAAATATCACTGATCCCCTGAATATTAAATGAAGATATGATAGTTCATACTCAACACACAAATCTTATGACCTCGTAGTTAAAGAGCATAACTCTAGCACTATCTCTAAATGTCTATAACTACAATTAGAGATCAAAAATGATAAACCTGAATGAATTCAAGTACAAGAAATTAGAAATAAATAACCGCCGCAATCATATCATTCATACCCTACTAGTTCACATGGGCTCTGGATATTAATGTAATCCGTGAATATTGAGAGAAGATTGATGTTACAGGATGATAAAGAGTCATAAGACACATTACATTACATTTACGTACCATTTAGATTCTCCTCATTTAAATTCTCTGTATTTCCACTTTCTTGGTCCATAGACGTAGAGGTAATTTCCTTCTGCATCTTATCCGCAATGATGATAGAATTGAGCGCTGGTGGACATCTGTATATGGTTTCATGGATGTCTTTCGAATGGCTGAAGATTTTGAGCAGACTTCCATGCTCTTTTTCAGTTAAGTTGGCTCCCTCCATGATCATGGCGACTAAATGCCTGTTTTTTGTCGCATTAATAGAACCAACTCCATATTTTGTACACACAAAGTCTAGATCATGCCACCCTGAGCTGTGGTTAGTGCTGTTTAAAGATGCAAATACAAAATTATTTTCTTTTGGGATTCCAGATAATTTTCTGATATTATCATTAATCATATATTCAAAAAAGCGACCATATTCACGGTTGACCACAATGTCTGCATTCTCTTTGCCATTTTTGGCTGGGACATAGAAGATCAAATTATCTTTGAGGATGTTTTTATGTGCATCAGACAGTTTTACTATATGTTCGGTGTTTGTGTAAGTACCCGCTATTCCTCTTCTGCAGTGTTCAGTTGTAAGTCTGCAAACTTCTTCCCCCCTCCTTGCATTCTTAAGAGTCAAGTATGCAAACATCAGACGTCGAATCTGAAAAGACATTTATGTTGAATAGCTAAAATGAAGAATAGATTAGCTAACAAGTTTGATTTAGTTCGCTAAAAAAATTACTTTTCTTATATTAACATATACATCTATAAGAAAATTTATTTCCCACTTCTAATTTTACGCTATAATGAAAAATTAATATTAATTATTAAAAGTTACACTTTTCTCACTGAAGTGAAATGATATTTACAACTATACACATTGAATGCGTGAATCAGTGTGATCCTACCTTGATGTAGGATTTCCCATCAGCAGGCAATTCTTCTCCATATTTTAGCAACGTCTGTAATTTATTTGTTACAGATCGTACCAATTCGCATAATATATCTTTAGCAGGAATATTTGCAGGTACTCTAGTTTTGTCTTGACGCTTGATACTGATGGAATCTAGTGCCTTCTTCCTTCTTGATTTCCAGAACATATTGGATGTTTTTTGGAATTCGTTCAGTTTAACTGTTAAATCTTTCTCTCCGTCTATTGTTGTGAAAACTGAGGCGATGTCACAAGTACACCTTATTATTTCATAATAATATAGCACCTAATTTTTCTGTTCCTCACAAATATTTTCTATGATATCAGTTAAAATTTCAATTTTTCCCACTGTCATCATATCAATAAGATTGGCTTGGCCTTTGACTTGTTCTTTGAATTTACCAAAAATTAATGCTAATCCTCGCAAATGCTTTCTAACTCTTTTGGCCGTTTCGAAAGGTTTTCTTTCATTCATCACGTTTGCAAAGTACTGCTTCCCAATTCGCAACATCCAATCGGAATCTCTAATTAATTTACCTAATTCATCATTGCGTAAGGTACTGATCAGTTTCGAGTATTCCGATTGGCCCTTATCATCCAATCTGTTGAATTCATTAGTCTTCATTTTGGCGACACATTTGTGTCTCGAAGAATTTGATTTGAGGATAAAAGCATAACAGTTGGCACATTGTATCACATCTTCAGAGGAGCATTTTCTTTTGGTCATTATAGGAAAATTCCCGTCTTCCCTTTTACGTAAGTAGTTATATTTTTCAATACCTTTATTTTTCAGTTTGGTGAACTCAAGAGTTCTTTTTTTAGGAGATAAAGTAAAGAGGTGATTTGTTTCTTGAAAATGAACTGTTTTGAGGTGGCGCATTATATCTGCGACCACCTTATCGCAGTACAGACAAGGTCGCGGAACTCTTCTAGATTTTGAATTGATAGAAGGTTTTGGCCTCAGACCTGAGAACAAAACGCTAATTATAGCAAAAGTATCAATCTGTATTGCTAACTATATAAAAAAGAATTTCTTTAATTCGATCTTTCCCACTTGACGACCCCACCAAATTTGATTCAAATTATTTTTTTATATGTATTTTTGTCCATAGAGCTTCATGATTGTTTAATGTTTTCCAACTTTTTTGAGTTGGGTCTGGTAATAGTGATAAATAAATGCCATTTTGTGTTTAAAATCTTGGTTCTCTAAACCAATATTTGAATCTAGTTAAATAATTTCATATGTATAAAAAGAGAACTGTACCGTCATTTGCCTATATTATTACTCACTCAATCATGCTATTTTATTTGTTAATAATTAGCTCATTATTGTGGCAAGAGAAGATGATATTCTATGACTTTGGGACTCAAAATTTAGTTTTATATATAACCAAAAATCATTGTAATTAACCTATTACAATATATAGAAACAAGAAATGAAGTTTTAGGTATAAAATTAAAAAGTGGAAAAAATCTATATTTTTTAATATTTTGGTTATATTCAACTCATTTGTGGCGGATGAAGATTATTTAGCAGAGCAGGCCAGAGCCATATAATTTATTATCTAATTTCATCTATTACGAATAATATAAATGAAAAATGAAAATTTTAATAAATGATCATATTCATAAAATGGTGGGTTTTCACTATTTTTAAAATTTTCAAGTCTCTTGTGGCGCATGAAAGAATTGGTTTAGAGAACCATAATTTTTAACACAAAATGGCATTTATTTATCAGTATTACCAGACCCAAATCAAAAAGTAGAAAAAACGCTCCACCCCATTACACATATACCAGCATTGAAGTAATAAATTGAAAATATCACGGAAACTGGAAATATATTCGATATATGTATGACGGTTCTAGGACAACTCGCCACCGGACAATTCGCCGCGTGATTTATGTCTTGCCGGTGTATACATCATTAACATATATTTGAAAATATTATAAATTTGAACAATGATTAATTTCTATACGCTCAAGACAAATTTCAATTTTTTAGTTTCTTGTTATATTATGGGATTATTATTATTGGGATTATTTCAGGCTGCAAAAGATATTAGAGCTATTAATATAAAATTAGAAGCATTTAACGTCTGCTTCGAAATGAAGGGCTTTCTAGTTGACGTCAAAAGAAATTTAAATACAAAGACAGGAAGAAAAAATCAGAAAGCAAAGTTACTGTTTGAGCAAAGGCACAAACCACCAATCCGTGACATACTCATGGATATAGAAAAGCTACTTCGTGGATGCAATCTTTTACCAAGGAATTATATAAAATAATTATATACACAAGCAAAGGTGACTGCACTCACGAATAGAAGAGAAAAATAAAGAGGTGATAGTAAATGTAATTCATTAGCCTACCTAAGACAAATATCTAAGACTTTGTAGTTCAATAACCTTTATTCGCAATAATTTACTAGTCCTAACCGAGAGCTGTCCTAACCGAGAGCTGTCCTAACCGAGAGCTGTCCTAACCGAGAGCTGTCCTAACCGAGAGCTGTCCTAACCGAGAGCTGTCCTAACCGAGAGCTGTCCTAACCGAGAGCTGTCCTAACCGAGAGCTGTCCTAACCGAGAGCTGTCCTAACTGAGAGCTGTCCTAACTGAGAGCTGTCCTAACTGAGAGCTGTCCTAATGGCGAATTGTACTCATGGCGAATTGTACTCATGGCGAATTGTACTCATGGCGAATTGTACTCATGGCGAATTGTACTCATGGCGAATTGTACTCATGGCGAATTGTACTCATGGCGAATTGTACTCATGGCGAATTGTACTCATGGCGAATTGTCCTGTCACCATATATGAACGGTCAGGTCATTGATCAATCATGAAGTGTGTAGTATAACAAACTAGCGGATACAACAAACTACATTACAGTTTCCTGTAAAAAATTATATTGTTTGAGTAATTTCGATGAAAACACGAGTTTTTTAAATACTTCTCAATCCTTCAGTAATAGATAGGAAATAAATAACTTTGAACACTCATATCTCAACCAGTATTAGTTTCTACAAAAAACGTATTTATTTTATTCTATGGACAAGAATGCATAAAAAAATTAATTAAAATTAAATCTGGTGGAGGTAGTCAAATGGGAAAGATCCACCTGTATTATTGCCAAGTATATAAAAGAAAATCATCAAATAGAAATAGTATATATATATATATATAGATATAATTCTTAAAAGAAATAATTTATCCATAAAATCTGATACCGAGGTAGCTACTAATATTCATTATTTTCCATTATAGTTTCCAATTTATATTACTCCAAAATATAGGAGCTTCTACTGACTCTACACATAAACTTCATAGATTTACCTTTCTGATTAATGTCCTCAGTTAGAGTGCCACCAGTGACGATAGAAAATTGCGGGGGGTCAACCAGATCGTGAGAACAACTCCCAGGAGAAGCTAAAAAAATAAGAGCATGTCAGTGGATTTGTGATCATCTATCACCATATGCTACTACTGACTATACACATAACAGATGTTCTCATAAGTACAGAGGAACTCTAAACTTCATAGATTTACCTTTCTGATTAATGTCCTCAGTTAGAGTGCCACCAGTGACGATAGAAAATTGCGGGGGGTCAACCAGATCGTGAGAACAACTCCCAGGAGAAGCTAAAAAAATAAGAGCATGTCAGTGGATTTGTGATCATCTATCACCATATGCTACTACTGACTATACACATAACAGATGTTCTCATAAGTACAGAGGAACTCTAAACTTCATAGATTTACCTTTCTGATTAATGTCCTCAGTTAGAGTGCCACCAGTGACGATAGAACATTGCGGGGGGTCAACCAGATCGTGAGAACTCCCAGGAGAAGCTAAAAAAATAAGAGCATGTCAGTGGATTTGTGACCATCTATCACCATATGCTACTACTGACTATGCACATAACCGATGTTCTCATAAGTACAGAGGAACTCTAAACTTCATAGATTTACCTTTCTGATTAATGTCCTCAGTTAGAGTGCCACCAGTGACGATAGAAAATTGCGGGGGGTCAACCAGATCGTGAGAACAACTCCCAGGAGAAGCTAAAAAAATAAGAGCATGTCAGTGGATTTGTGATCATCTATCACCATATGCTACTACTGACTATGCACATGACAGATGTTCTCATAAGTACAGAGGAACTCTAAACTTCATAGATTTACCTTTCTGATTAATGTCCTCAGTTAGAGTGCCACCAGTGAAGAAAGAACATTGCAGGGGGTCAACCAGATCGTGAGAACTCTCAGGAGAAGCTAAAAAAATAAGACCATGTCAGTGGATTTGTGATCATCTATCACCATATGCTACTACCGACTATGCACATAACAGATGTTCTCATAAGTACAGAGGAACTCTAAACTTCATAGATTTACCTTTCTGATTAATGTCCTCAGTTAGAGTGCCACCAGTGAAGAAAGAACATTGCGGGGGGTCAACCAGATCGTGAGAACAACTCCCAGGTGAAGCTAAAAAAATAAGAGCAGGTCAGTGGATTTGTGATCATCTATCACCATATGCTACTACTGACTATGCACATGACAGATGTTCTCATAAGTACAGAGGAACTCTAAACTTCATAGATTTACCTTTCTGATTAATGTCCTCAGTTAGAGTGCCACCAGTGAAGAAAGAACATTGCAGGGGGTCAACCAGATCGTGAGAACTCCCAGGAGAAGCTAAAAAAATAAGACCATGTCAGTGGATTTGTGATCATCTATCACCATATGCTACTACCGACTATGCACATAACAGATGTTCTCATAAGTACAGAGGAACTCTAAACTTCATAGATTTACCTTTCTGATTAATGTCCTCAGTTAGAGTGCCACCAGTGAAGAAAGAACATTGCGGGGGGTCAACCAGATCGTGAGAACAACTCCCAGGTGAAGCTAAAAAAATAAGAGCAGGTCAGTGGATTTGTGATCATCTATCACCATATGCTACTACTGACTATGCACATAACAGATGTTCTCATAAGTACAGAGGAACTCTAAACTTCATAGATTTACCTTTCTGATTAATGTCCTCAGTTAGAGTGCCACCAGTGACGATAGAACATTGCGGGGGGTCAACCAGATCGTGAGAACAACTCCCAGGAGAAGCTAAAAAAATAAGAGCATGTCAGTGGATTTGTGATCACCTATCACCATATGCTACTACTGACTATGCACATGACAGATGTTCTCATAAGTACAGAGGAACTCTAAACTTCATAGATTTACCTTTCTGATTAATGTCCTCAGTTAGAGTGCCACCAGTGACGATAGAACATTGCGGGGGGTCAACCAGATCGTGAGAACAACTCCCAGGAGAAGCTAAAAAAATAAGAGCATGTCAGTGGATTTGTGATCATCTATCACCATATGCTACTACTGACTATGCACATGACAGATGTTCTCATAAGTACAGAGGAACTCTAAACTTCATAGATTTACCTTTCTGATTAATGTCCTCAGTTAGAGTGCCACCAGTGACGATAGAAAATTGCGGGGGGTCAACCAGATCGTGAGAACAACTCCCAGGAGAAGCTAAAAAAATAAGAGCAGGTCAGTGGATTTGTGATCATCTATCACCATATGCTACTACCGACTATGCACATAACAGATGTTCTCATAAGTACAGAGGAACTCTAAACTTCATAGATTTACCTTTCTGATTAATGTCCTCAGTTAGAGTGCCACCAGTGAAGAAAGAACATTGCAGGGGGTCAACCAGATCGTGAGAACAACTCCCAGGAGAAGCTAAAAAAATAAGACCATGTCAGTGGATTTGTGATCATCTATCACCATATGCTACTACTGACTATACACATAACAGATGTTCTCATAAGTACAGAGGAACTCTAAACTTCATAGATTTACCTTTCTGATTGATGTCCTCAGTTAGAGTGCCACCAGTGACGATAGAAAATTGCGGGGGGTCAACCAGATCGTGAGAACTCCCAGGAGAAGCTAAAAAAATAAGACCATGTCAGTGGATTTGTGATCATCTATCACCATATGCTACTACTGACTAATAATAACTAACTAAGTTCTCAATTAGAGATCAGATTCAGAGATACTTCAGCTAAAAGAGTTCAAATAGATAATCTTAAAAAAAGAGAGCTAATACACCTTCCTATTAGTTGCCATAAACATACCTAATTCGAATGGCACTCCAAAACGAACTGCATCAGGTAAATCTGTGAAATAGATATTTTTCTTTCATATATTAACTTTGTATTGCAATCAAGTATTACAGCAATTCATCTTCCACATTGAAAAATTCAAAGAGCTAAAATTCAATAAAAAGCTTCATTATAAGTAGATATATGACTAACTATAAACTATACTTTTATTTGTTTTTAGTGAACAATAATGTCTTCAGATGACTTTTGTTGCAGAAAACTTTAATTCTATTTTTCTTAATTAAGAGCTCCCTCTCAGTTTAAGCATCAAAGCTAAAAAATTATAATCGCTAACAATAACAGTGCAGCATTTTACCAAGAGATTAATTTCAAATGGAAGAAATATAACTCGTTTGAAAAAATATACTCTACGGAAAAAATTTGAAAATCATCATTAAAGCAATAAAAGTGGTATGAATTTACCTCTTTGAAAGATTACCATTCCTGGCTCCATCGAGATATTGAATAAATTGTAAATAATTGGCATTGTAATGAATAAACTTTAAAATCTGAAAACTGAAACCTGTAATCAAAGATATAGTATTATTTATACACACTTTCATTAGATACAAAAGTTTAGTAGAATTCTGAGAGTAAATTGAGTTATACTTTTGAACTAATTTACCTCGACCTAATAAGGATTGAGCTAAAATTCAGAGTCAAAGCTAACTCGACCGGCAATTAGAAAACTTAGGCCACAAGCCAGACGTGAAGCTAGGAAGACGGAGCGAGCGTGTGCGTTGACAATAAATGAATGTAATTTAGCCCTAAAAAAGGCAAGCGCAAAGTGTGCACACGATGGCTAGCGCTGCCAGAAACTTGAAAGCAGGTTTATTACTATGATGTAATATTCTCATTTTTGTTTGTGCAAGCTTAGCACCTGTCATTCTTGAGTCATTAAGTGATGGTTCTGTAGGACGAGACTTGCACAAGTCACTTGCGACATGATTGAATTTGAATCCTGCCACTTGTGCAAGTCTGACTAGTGCAAGTGCAACGTACCATGTGTACTGGGAATATTGAAGACTTTATAACAATTACGATGAATGTAAAGGATAATGAGTTTGTTTTTACAAATACATCATTTCGTTTCTTCTTTTGAGATTTTCTTGATGCATATATAAGACAAAAAGCAACCAAAACAAGAACTCATCGTCTGAACTCGACATAATCACAATTTCAACAAGAGGCTTGTACAAGTATACTTGTATTGTGTGTTGGGCGAAGTGAAATATTCCAATACTTGTGCAAATACTTGCGCAAGCTTGCATGGACGTGAGTAGCCACCTTTAGTCAGTTCTAGCTATTTGGGATGAATTTCATCCCAAATCAAGAGGCTGTATATAAGTCCCAATGCATTCACGTACCTTCATTTTTTTTGCGCCAGGGATAATCTCCACCACCGTAGTCGTACTCAAGCTCTGTAAATGGAAGGATATCTTTAAGCGCGTAGAAGACAGGAAAGCTTTGACCTTCTACACGCTCCATCTTGACTTTAACATTTGGATTGCATTTAGAATCATTCATGTAGCGGCAGACATTAGGAGAATTTGATGCATCAATCCTGTAAAGAAAGTTAAATCTGTAGACTAAATGAGATATGGAATAATTGAAATAATATTGGCAATGAATGTTGATTAGTAGCAACCACTGTTCGATAAGCGCACAACCAAATTGAGGTTCATGATCATGAAGTTTTATCTTGTCTACAAATTGAAGTACTTATTACAAAACTACAAAAGAAAAGAGCAATAACAAGGTGAAATAAGTACTATTTATTAATAAAAAATATATCCTTTAAGATATACCTAGCAGTTTTAGTAAAATGGTGACAAATATATCAACAAAGATATGTACTGGAACTTGAAAACAGATGACGCTAGCAACAAAAAATTGATTGTTAATGAATTGAAGGGTATTTCATAAATTCATGATATAATTGATAGATTTATTATAATCCATGATATAGCTGCCACAAATGAGACCAGATGAAAATGTTACATATGCAACTATAAAATTATTCCTGTATTACCATGATTTCGGCTTGCTTATCAATTCAAAGAGGTATGTAGAGTCACGTTTTTTGGGTTCTTTGAAAATCCTCTGACCTCCATAAAAGTGGATGAAAGATCCCTGACTTATCCTCTTGTTTGATACAAGGCCCTTCCCTGCAATCAAAAGATAGCAGAATGTAATATAAATGTTAGTTCTTGTAACTCGCATTCTTCAATAAATAAGGTTACCTTCAAAAAAAGTCGACTAGCTATAGCTATATTATATGACAAAAGTTCATAATTATAATTTTCCAAGCAACTACATTGTAAGTTTCATCAAAATTTTAATGACATCTCAAAATGATAACTAATTTTAATTATTTTCTCACTTATAATTCAGAAAACTAATTATGAAGTTGAGAAGCTTGCAAAATTATTCCATTGAAAAATAAGTATTAGAAAATAAATTGAAATTATGAAAAATAGTATTAGCTACCTATGATTTTTTTTTATTTATTGAGGTGAATTAAATATTTTGTTAATGTTAATTTATAGCTATAAAATTAATAGATTGTTTAATAAATTATATTATTTGTAATAAAATAAAATAATATTATTTGTAATATATCTCTTCCCTACTAAAATTGCACAAGGATTAGTGTTTAATCACTAATCAACTACACAGTAATGATAAAATATATTATGGGTTCTATAGGTCAATTCACCGAAAACACATTCGCAGCAGGACACATTCGCCGAAAAATTGACAATTATTTACCTAAATAAGGTATACTTATTTTACAGTAAAAAACAGTTGAGTATACATTTTGTCACTATCAAACCTGGACAGGGTGGGAGCAAGCCCCCCATCCCCCCCCAAAGCACACCACCCCAACTGGACCACTAACCTAACCTTAAGGCCTTGATACACGGTGCGAGTAAACGTGCGAGTTGGCCTAGCGAGTTACTGTAGTGCAGCTACTCGCACAGTGTGACCGCATCAGTCGAGTAACTGTCATGGAAATTCAATGCTATGAACATTGAGCTACTGGCATGCGAGTACAGTGGGACAGCTGCTGTCTACTGTCACGACAGTAACTCGCACCGTGTAACAAGGCCTTTAGGTGGACTGTATCTCTTTCTATTTAAAGTGTATAGTGTTTTTAAATTTTCTGCGAATGTGTTTTCGGCGAATGTGATTTCAGCGAATGTGATTTCGGCAAATGTGATTTCGACGGAAGTGTTTTCGGCAAATGTGTTTTCGGAAAATGGACCAGTCACCATATTATGATTGATGAATAAATAGGACTTGGTTCATCCTGTTTTGGAAGAAATTGTATATTTCACATTTCTAAAAAAATATTACCTTTGACACCACAATCCACCACAAGTAAATGAGAGGGATTCTCATTTTTTGAGATTGCTTCAAGCAGTTTCTCTCTATTTGTAGGCTGCAATAACCTTGAACAAAAGTAATATTAGAATCTATTCAAATGATGGTAACAAAAATATTAGATATCTAAAATAAATATGCTACATCATCATTGAACTTAGCATATTATTGGAGATAGCATGGCTAATTATAATATTGATATCATATTAGAGATGGGACGATACCAAAATTTTCACCGATACCAAGCCGATACTGATACCTCAGTTTTTCACTGATACCAAGCCGATACCGATACCAATACTTTGACAATTTAAATGAGATACAAAATTTGAAATTCCGAAAATTAGGATTATCTATCTATATGAAATCATTTTTACATCTATTTTAATTTATCAATTTCATTGTAATAGAGAAATATGAGCCTATACCAATACAGAGTAGCTATCGATACCAAAAAATGCCGATACCGAGTACAGATTCCAGAAAAATTGCTGATACCTTCAATACCAAGAACTGATACTTCGTCCCATCCCTATATCATATGAATTCTTGAGTAGGGTTCAAGATGGAATCTGATACGATTTTAATCAGAGCAGTCAAAAAGTTAAGGTTTTCCCCGTATTCCATGATGTTGTAAATTAAGTTCAGAAAGATTTAGAAAAATTAAATGCATTTAGAAGTTGACTCATTGTGAACAAGTCAATTATCATTTAGTTAATAACTTAACTTTAGTGGAGGAAATCATTATTTTCTTTGAGAAATTATAATCAACTTCTACATTGTGTACCAATACTTGCTCACTGGCTGCATTAGGAATCAGATTTAACTTGTTCTTAAAGGGATCTTTAACTTTTTTGCTAGCTACTAATAATACTCCTCAGATTATAAGGTGCATAATGTTCCAAATCTTTGAAGTTGGTCCTGTAAATTTTTCATTTTGGGGCACCCCTCCCCTGTGTTGGTTGAAAAAAAAGTATGGTTCAACAAGTCACTTACTGCTTTAATCTTTTTGATGTCCTTCGATGACCATTCATTACGATTACTGGATTTACTAATACTCAAAGAGAGAAATTACGTAAAGAATGAAAGAAATATTCTCTCAGAGAAGAGATATTTCATTGATGGTTTAATTATATCAATGGGTATGCTGATGCCTGAATTTATTAACAATGAAAAAATCTGTAAAAAAATCGAAGCATTTAGGCTATAATTTTTCTTTCAAGCTTTTTCAGTAAAAAATAATGCACAGTATTTCACCTCATCATTGACAAAAGTTAATGATAACCCTCAGTTTCTCCCGCCTTTCTACCTATGTTGAGAGAATTGAGACAGCGGAGAACTTCAACCACTAGCCTCTAGATTGGTTCAATTGGGATTAAGTCTCACCTGCTCATGATTTTTATTTATTATACTAGATAGCAAACCACCAGATAGCATGATTTGAAAATAAGAACAAGACTTTGAATATTCACTGAACCTCCTGAAAAATGAGAAACTCAATTGACTGATTTACAGAGTAGAAGATGAGACAGAATTAATGAAAAAACTGTATAGTTTAAGACTAAGGGAAACCAATTATAATTCCAGAAAAAGTCTATGGAGACTTCTAGTTTACAGACACAGCAGGCACAAGACTTTGAATCTATCACTCATGCTTTCCATTTAGAATATTAGAAAGCAAGCAGCCAGATTGAATGATTTGAAAATCTATCTTTATGTATCCTAATAAACATTTATGTTAACATGTAATAATGGAGACATTTATGAGAACTGGTCATTTTGGAGAGCAATCAGAAAATCTTTTTGAGACTTAAGTGTCTTAAAATGAAAGTCTTTTGAAAGATTGGGCATAATCTGCAGATTGGCTGATAGCTCAATTATTCCTCTATTTTGTTAATTATTATTGCCTTCTCCCTCCTGTTCTCAACAAAAAGCATGTAGGCCCTTCAGTTCTCAGAAACAATCATATAAATTTCATGGATGTGGAATCTGAGTCAGAGTTGTGTAGTTGGATTCTAAGCTTTTTTGATAGAGTCCGAGTCTGATTCAGGAGTCGAAAATTTGTACCGACTCCAACTCCAAACATTAGATACAAGTCAAATTTTGTAATCAATTTCACTTATTGTTCATCACGTTATATATCTTACAAGAACTAATAAATGCTCATAGCTATAAATCCAATCAATATTTAAAGTCTTAACACTCAAATGACTCAATAGAACTAATAAAATTACTATAAAACTGGTTGCTGGAGTCGGAGTCTGAAATTCTTTATAATGGAGTCTGAGTGAATAAATTCAAAATAAAGGAGTCCGAGTTGGAGTCGAACATTTTATGTACCGACCCCACAGCCCTGATAAATATACTAGGTAGGAAAAAATTGAGCATTGTTCACACATAAAACATGCAAATCTAGGTATATAATATTCAACATTCAATTTTCAGATGATTCATAATATTGTGCAATGTTAATTTTGGTGTGAAATCCTCATAATAAGAGCTTGGCATTATATGCTGGTACTCAGGGCTATAAACTCAGACTCAGAGATTCCATTAGTAGTTGCAGTCAGGAGTAGAGAATTAGTGCCAACTCCGATCAGCGCAATGGAGTCTGATCCTTTTTTGATGACTCTGATCAGCGCAATGGAGTCTGATCATTTTTTGATGGAGTCGAAGTGAGGAGTTGAATACTTGTATTGACTCCAACTCCAAATATTTGATATAAGTCATAAATTTTGATCCATTTCATCTGTTACTCTTCATGTTACATATCTTATAAGAGCTAATAACAGCTTATAGTTAGAAACCAAATAAATATTTATAGGTGCAAACATTCAAATGACTATAGTACTTATAAAAGGATTTGGAGTGGTGGAGTAAGAGTCTAAAATTTTAAATACTTGGACAGAGTTTTAGTATTTTATGTACAGACTCAGCAGTCCTAACTCAGACTTTATACCCTTAGATTGAAACAGTGAGAGCACTTAATTAATAAATTAGTTCTTTAATTGAAGAGAGACTTATGAATTAAATGAATTTGGTGTGACAATTAAGATATTAAAGTTGATGGGACGCTCCAAAGAGACAGCAAAAGGGCCCATATGTACTAAATCCCTACCTTGACCTAATCCCAGCCAGATGACTCGTAACCAAGTAACCACTCGTTCACACAGGGCATAAATCCCACTGAGTCAGTCCGGGACCCGAGCGTACGACCTTACTAACATGAGGCGAACGCTCATACCACAGTGCTACCGAGCGGGTTGATGGGACAATTTGTAATAATCCAGAAACTGTCTTAATATGCTTTTGGGAATGATCAGGTCAAGGTCATTTATAGCTCAGAAAATATTCAACTACATTGTCTGAAATTTGGTGGGATGATTGGTAATCATCCAGGAACCATTTGATTGAATTTTAGAAGCGATCACGTTTAAAGGTCAAGATTGACAAATTCATTTATAAATTTTAACTTTTTTGTATGTAATCTAGTTTATTCTTAATCTTATCCAACTAATTAGAAAAGTATTCGACCAAATAACCTGAAATTTGGCAGTACAGAGATCTTTATCCAGGAACTATTTGATTAGATTTAGAGAGTGATCAGTCAGGGTCACTGAAAAGGTCAAAAAAAAATTTACATTTGATCATCTGAATACATTTAACTTATAGATGATATTGCAACAGATGATTCTTTCTGTGTGGCGATGATATTTTAACAAATTGGCGCAAACTGGTAAATGTATGCACTCTAATAAGTGCCAAAAACTAGTTTATATTATATATAGCTCTGGAGTAAGGATTACTATTCAGTAGTCAGACGGCCCATTAGTCAGTCCGACAGCCCATTAGTCAGTCCGACAGCCCATTAGTCAGTCCGACGCCCCATTAGTCAGTCCGACGCCCCATTAGTCAGTCCGACACCCCATTAGTCAGTCCGACGCCCCATTAGTCAGTCCGACGCCCCATTAGTCAGTCCGACGCCCCATTAGTCAGTCCGACGCCCCATTAGTCTGACAATTTTGTAGTTTATTACTAATTTAACATAAAATATAGTATGGGCTACAAATATATGTTTCCGCCAATGGACGGAAAAGCTGCATCTTGGTCTCTTTTTCTCCGCCTCTTATTGTACTATCAACAGGTAAAAACATTTTTGAACAGATGGACACATTTTGAGAACAGGTAAGAAAAGAGTGAGGGTGATTATATTTGTCATTGTGTTAAGGTTATTCATAGAGCTAAATATGTGTTTACTTATTAAAAGGCAGTGAATGAAAAAAAATATAATGGTAGACATTATAATAAAAGGTGTTTATAGACTTCTTCCTTGGACACTATTTGGAAATAGAACAACCTCAGCTACATTTTGATCTCATTGAAGTTTTCACTCTGAATATTCATTCTTCGCTTGTTCATTGCATGGCTAAGGCCTGCTTCACAATTGCTATTTTTTAACACCGCGGAAAAAGTTCTTCTTAAAATATGTTTACTCTTGCGTTTTTTGTCTATGATGGAAAATAAAATAATTTTTTTACTTCGGCGATAAGAAACGCATGTATGGACACATTTTAAGAAGAGATTTTTCCCCGCTGTTAAAAATGCAAGTGTGAAGCTGGCCTTGACCATGCAATGAACAAGCTAAGAACGAATATTCAGAGTGAAAACTTCAATGAGATCAAAATATAGCTGAAGTTATTCTATTTCCAAATAGTTTCCAACGAAGAAGTGTAAGCACCCTGAATTAAAATGTCTACCAATAAATCTTTTTTCCTTCTATTCATTGCCTTTAAGCAAGTAAAATCACAGAGTTAGCTCTAAGAATAACCTTCGCGCAATGACAAAAATAATCAACCTCACACTTTGCTTACCTGTTCTTAGACTATGTCCATCAGTTTAAAAATGATTTTACCTGTTAACAGTACAATGAGAGGCAGAAAAAAAAGAGACCAAGATACAATTTTTTCATCAATTGGTTAACGATTATAAATATTTGAAAAAGCGGAAACATTTTTGTGGCCCATACTGTATATATATATATTGGGAGAGGGGGCGTGCCACCCCCCGAACCCCCCTGCCAGGTCATTAAACAATCATGAAGTGTGCAGTACAACAAACTACATTGAATGTGAAATCAAGTGAAGGATTACATTGTAAATTAATATTAGAAATAAAGTTAAATTAAAGAGTAATATAAAATTTAAAAAATAATTTTATTATTTAAATTTTATATTAATTGAGTATATCTATTTAATCATATTTTTTATTTTAATCAGAAAATAAAACGAAAAATGACACAGAAAGATGGAACTGTCGGACTAGTGGGGGCGTCGGCCTATTGAGAAGTCCTCGGAGTAAGAGCCAACACAATTATAATCAACTCCCAGCCCTGATTAGTGTGTATGTAACAAAGACATTTCATAACACTTTCCTACTTCAAGTGCTGCACTGCAATTCCTATTTTAGAAAAGGATATATAGATATATATCCCTAATCCACTGCATAATTACACATCTCTATCTCTAAATCATGTCATTGTTACACAAAATTCTTGCATTGTTACACATGGGTTGCTATAATAACATGCTAAATTCATGTGTCACTATAACCTCCATGTTAATTAGATAGGAAATAAAGATGGAGGCTTAAGGATGTTTTTATACTTTTCTACCTATATCCCTAACTGTTCATAATTTTTAGAGTAGAGAATTTTAGGAGAAAACTGATAACTACTTATAGCTATAAATCAAGTCAATATTTATAATCTTAGCACTCAAATGACCTAATAGTAATTATATAATTGTGTTAAGAGTCTTAACTTCTGAACAATTATTTACTAGATAAATTATAAAACTATCAACTGTCTATAGCTATAAAGTATAAATTGAATCTACTTAATTTATACACTCACATTTATATTCACATGCTATGGTGAGACTCAATAAATAATAATTTACTAAATTAAATAACATGTTTCGAATTAGGTACAACTAAAGTCACCAATATAGCTACTATAGTAATTGATTCATAAGTGTTACTGTGTTCATAGCTAAATCTGTAAATCAATTTATGTCAGGATAATGTCATAGATGACATTTCATATTGTAGCAATATGTAGCACTGAGTAGTAGTCCTACAATCTAGCTAATCTGCATCACAGTCACAGATTAGCTAGATGGTATGACTATCACTCAGTGCTAAATATTGATACGATATGAGAAGCCATGTTAGATTTGAAAGGCTGAAAAAGTGCCCATTTGCCATGATATCAAGTTAAATACTCAAAAAACATTTGAATATATCAATTTTGTCTTTAGGCAACTTGATTTAGGGAGCTGCTGAAATTATATGAAAATATGCAAGATTTCTGGATATTGGTCTATTCATTGCAATATGTATTAGCGTCCTTTAAATTCCAATTTGCTGAACCTTGATCCATCTATTGTTATTCAGCACTTATATTCTTAGCTATGTTTGAGCCAGGTTTAGGACCCAAATTGGAATACATTTGTGATATTCTCTATGAACAAATTTGAATTACCTCCATGAGGAAAGTTTTAGGGAAATCCAATATACACAATTTTAGTAGAAATTTTTTTGTCATTAATATAATGCATAGACGGATTTAGGAATTTAAATAAAGTCTGCTAGGCTGATAGACAGGCGGAACACAGCATATTACTAACCAACAGCCACATTATACATTAGGTTGGAGCGTCTTAACACTTTTTGAACTCCTTTCGTAATGGTGCAGAAAAGTTATGTATAGAAGAAAAAAAATCTGTAAACAATTTCAGATAGCTGGACAATATCTTCTGCCCCTACATTGCAAACTAAAATTGTAATATTATAGTTAATTTATCATATTTACGTAAAATCATAAAATTATATTTTGTCATGAAAATGTTTGGTAATGAAGATAGATATATTAGGTATATTTTATTATATGTATGTAATGCGTCTTTAAAGTTTTGTTACGATTGATTGATATCTTCTGCCCCTACAGAGATCGAAAATCTCATATCATGTGTAATGGATAAAAATAGTAAGTTCTAAGTGTGATTCATTCGTGTATAAAGACAGAAGCATATATCACATCTTCTGTCCCAACACTGCAATTCAGATAAAGCTACGATATAAAATTAATATAAGAGACTTCGAACTTATTTGCTTCAATATCATATTTATATTAGTTCAAATATCATTCATATATATATAATATTAATGAATAATTATATTGTGCATACACCTCTGCATATTTACTAAAATGTAAATATGCATAAATAAGCCCAGAACTCACAAGAAGGTGGCTGTATTTAGAGTTCCCAGCCCATCCACCCTACCATCTCTGTAATCTACTTATTATATTGTGATTTATATTTGCATTAGCCTAATGCCTCTTAATTTTAACACATTTAAAATGTATTCCTCCTGAATGTATCCCCACATTGTACTTTCCAGTTATCTCCCAGCAATTTCTCATTTCAACTTCTATTTTAAATTCCGATTTTGTCCATGTATCGTGGCTACTGATCAAGCTATTTTTAAGTTATTTCTATTCTCTCTCACCTCTTTGTTCATTTAAGAGAAAATATGGATAGTTTAAAGGCACTAAGGCCCTCTACACACTTGCGTTTCTCAACGCCGCATTAGAAATACTGCTCATGGCAAAAAGTTTAACTACAATTAATTTTAATGGAGCTCTTCACACTTGCGTTAGAAAAAATGCTCAATTTTTCTAACAAAAGTGTGAAGAGCTCCGCTAAAATTAATTGCAGCTAATTTTTTTGCCACGAGCAGTATTTCTAATGCAGCGTTGAGAAACGCAAGAGTGAAGGGGGCCTAATTTGAGAAATTGACAGTGAAGAGTTTCTTTGGCGTCAATCAACTTCAATTATAATATCATGATGGTATATTTAAAGTAATTCCTTCAGATATTGCTGAATTTTATCAACCAAAATAATTGCTAAGAGTCAGGTTTCAATAAATTTATGTTCTTTAAAATATTTGTTTCATTAATATCAGTATCCACGATTCATAGAAAAAATATTGTTCCATTGAAATGACAGGAGAAATGAAAATTGAAATGAAATGACATTTCTTGTCATCACAGGGAGATGACAGGAAAGTACTGCCGACTCTTCTGTCACTAAATTGTTATTCCACTCTACAGTTTGGGTATGACAAGCGATTTGGAAGAAATTTACTGATTCTAAGGACTTTAAATCAATCATTTCCATAATCATCTGTTGAACTACCTAGTTTTATATCTTGCCAATTAATCATATTGAATGACAAGAAACAGCTGTTTTTACCCCTCTGAAAATAGTTTAGAAAAGTCCGTGGATTTTCAACTATTTATTCTTATGTCACCATTAATTTTTAGTGGGTAAATACTAAATTGGCATTATCCAATATGTTGGTTATAAGTAAGTAGAAGAGTATGTCTCATTAACTAACCATTTGTATTTCCAGAATAACCAAATTACTCACCGAAATAACATTGCAACATAGGAGAAAATAAGATATTTCTCGCCATTTGTTTTTGAAAAGGTCAAAACTGGCCATTAGGATGGAGAGTTTGGACATGATTTATCACCTGGATAGGTACATACTAATGTTCGTGGATTTTTTCAGCTTTTTGAAAAAATCATCGAGTTTAAGTGCAACATATATGTACAGACTAACTAGGAGATGGCCATAATAAGATATCTAGAATCTAGATCTTTATTTGGCATTTTTTCAAAGTTGTCACCAATTTTTAAAAAATACCTATCACACTGCATGAACATATCATTTATGATTAAAAACAGAAGCATACCTAAACCTAATGATGTTTAAATTCCAGTCTGCAAAGTTGGTAGGAACCTAATAGCCTAATAGGTAGCTATAAGGCAAATTTCTCAAGATCTTAGATACCTACATATCCAGAAGCTGAGCGGAGCATCAGATGACGAGGCACAAGATTATGGCGCACCGGCGGCACCACTGTAGTTTCTATTTGATAGATAGATAGCCCATGTTTCAGGGGCTGGAAAATCATAAGCCAATTTTTGAGCCAAAATTTCACAAAAATTCTGAGCCAAGTCAATTTGACTTATTTTTTGAAGATTTAAAGTCAAAAATAACATGGGAACATAAGAATAATTTCAAATTTGTAAGACAATTAGACAGAGTCGACCGGGGTAATTCGGCGCAGTGCTATTTTTAGTAATAGTTTTTACTATAATAATAGTAAAACATAGTCTGGTTCTAGCTATGCCTCTTGTTGTATGATTGTTTCCTGTTTATCTATTATATAAAGGCTTTATTAAATCAAACTAGTCAGTTGTCAGCAGTGAATCGCAGAGGGTTCTACTATATTAATCATTTATAATAAACTTATACTTTCAAACTTTTAAAAACCACTGTTCATTCAATCTGTTTTGTCAGTAATTACTAGCTAATCAAAATGATGAAATAATTTTTCATTTTTTAAATTTTATAGTATATGTTCTCTTTTACAGTATCTTAAATGTGGCAACCAGGATCCATTATCTCACTAAACTGGAGATTTTCCAGCCACACTTTGAAACATGGTTTATATTCCTCTTTTATCTTGCTTTATTTCTAATATTAATTAGTATAATGCAATCACTCATTTGATTTCATAATTTAATATAGGTTTCAGAGGCCAATTTTTGACCAAAAATTTCAAGCCAACATAAACATAGGAATTAATTCTTAATTTTAAGCCAATTAGACATATCTGAGTTTTGACCTTTTGAAATCTGAGCCAATTGATTGGCTTTAACTGACATAATCTTTAACATGGATGATAATTTTATGTTAATCAGTAATAAACTACAAAAGTGTCAGACTGGTGGGGTGTGCTTGACTGGTCACTGGCCAAGTAAAATATTGTCTCAAACTCTCGATTTGTCTCTCCAACTCTCTCCAAAATTCACCCAATTTCTCTTCAAAATCATGATATTATTTAAATTCTCTTTAAAATAACATAGCATAGGAAAAAATTAGATATTTCTCACCATTTGCAATTGAAAGGTTCAAAATAACTGTCACAAACTCACCATTAAAATGATAAGTTTGAACATTCTTTATTACCTGGCTCACTGGTGGGGCGTCATACCGTAAAAATTATGGTAACATAAGATTAATTAACTTAGAATCCATCAACTTTGCTAGAATATTATTTTCAAAAGAAAAATTCCACCGACGAGTCGTTGGAATTTACCATGAAATAGTCTGGTAGACCGGGTCCCGCTGCCACATCGGACTGTTGCGGCCGGGTCCATGTTTCAGAGGCTGGAAATTGTAAGCCAATTTCTGAGCCGAAATTTCACCAAAAATTCTAAGCCAAGTCAATTTGGCTCAATTTTTAAAGATTACAAGCCAAAATTAACATGGGAACTGTGGAACATAGGAATTAATTCAAAATTTAAAGCCAATTAGACAGACAAATCTGAGTTTTGACCATTTGAAATCTAAGCCCATTAATTGGCTTTAACTGATATACTCTGTAACATGGGTTGGGGCCGCTGCCCACAGGGCATCAGACTGTTGGCCAGACTCCAGGGTGGAAAAATAACTCTTCTGATCGACTAGTAACTCTGTAAGAGATTCATCCTAAAGACAACTCTACAGAAACTACACATTATCTCATTTAACTATGTAAAAATTAGTTCAATATATATGATGTTTGAAAAATTTGAACTCTGTATGCTACACAGTACACATGCTTTAGCTACTAAAAGTGAACACTAGTAAAAAGGGTTCATCATTAATAAACTCTGCGGTCAAGTATTCATGAGTAACTGTTAGAAGTTGAGCTTTCAACTCTGGAGTCTGGGCCAGACTCAAGACTGTATTACAATTTCTCCATTTTTTCTCCATTGAAAATACATAATAAGTAATAATATGAAGTCTGAATTCTTAGCTTTTTATAATTATGTTATAATGTTACCATTAATTTTTGGTGGAAAAATGAGTAAAATGTTGTTGGATCAACCAAATTATTGGAAATTTATGGTGGATTTTCAGCTTTTTATGAAAAGTCAGTGCCTCAGTGAAATTTTGTGAACCAAATACAGACAGAACTGTGCGTCAGACTGTTTCAGATTGTATTTGGTGGTAAATTCCAAGGATATATCAGGAGATATTTAATTTCTCTAATAAAAATTTTCCTGCAATATTGGAGGATATTTAGCTATTAATTCCTATATTACCATTAATTTTGGGAGGGAAAATTGCCATGTTTCAAAGTATGGAGGGTGAAATAAGATGAATAACCTATAAATAACAAGTAAATCAGTTAAAATCACTCCTAAAATAGTCTCAAGAGATGCATATGCATCAGACAAAAAGCATTAGCATGTTTTCAAGTGTAAATTCTTCACTAGGGAGTCAAATTTCTTCTTTGAAGTATCTTTAATGTGGCGACCTGGATCCATTTTCTCACTAAACTGGCAACTTTCCTGCCACATTATGAAACATGGGGAAATTGGAAAAATGTTGGAGGACTAGACAAATTGATGAAAATGTTGGCAGCTATTTCGCAGATTTTTGAAAAAGTCAGGAGTTCAGTGCACCAAATACAAACTGGCCGACTGTTGAGGCGTCTGCTTCGGTCTAGACTCTAGTGGTTCACTGGTTAGACACCCGTCATTAAACAGTCATGGACATGAAGTGTACAGTACAAGAAACTATTACAGCCATTTACCTACGCTAAGCCCATTGATAATGATAGAAACTTGGAAAGTACAACTACAGTGGTGCACGAGCCATGCAACATATACCTATTGGCTATTCAAGATATTGTAGTGCGCCAGGTGGCAGGTGCTGTAATGTGGAGCGCCACTCAGCTTTTAAATACGGATATACCTGCCTACCGTTAAGATTTTAGTAAACTAATTTTTTGATGGGAAATGAATCTGTGCAAGATTTTTCATCTTTGAAGACTACCTACTACTTCCTAATTAACTCTTCATGTTATTGTTTAAATGATGTAATTAGATGAAACATACCTATCTAAGGCTATCTTAGAGGAGCTTAGCCTACCTTACTACCTACCTTGGCACCTTGTTTAAGAGTATGTACCAAGTCGCCGATTAATTGTCGACTTGAAATTTGTGAAAATAAGTAACTTTCACATATATTGACGGCTAATGAGCACTTTAATTAGATTTAAAATTAAAATTGGGGACTCATAATCATAAACAGCGGAACTGCGCATCTTTGTTGAAATGTAAACAAAGCCGCCATTATGTTTTGATATGGCGCGCTCCGCGATGTATAATTGTATATCAGTTTTCTGTGAAAGATTGCAATCCTTTGTTATGAATGATGTGGTCACTACATGTCATTTTAATTTGATGCTCTGTGACTAATTATTGGGAAAAAAAATGAATAACTATGAAAGAAAGTATACCTCTCTCAAGTCTCAGGCTCTCTGTGATTGGCTGGTATCAGTTGTATGCATCTCGATACGTATCTAAAAGCTGAGCGGCGCACACCAGTACGGCGCACCAGATTACGGCACACCACTGTACATTCTATTAGATAGGTAATTTGAATACAGATTAATGATAAATGGAGTTAATTTGAAAGCCGCGATAGGTACTTACCTAATTCTAATTGTCATATCAAATTCATGTCTGACGCCTGACGGTACCTGAATCCAATGTTTATACTACACAGTTTCATTATTCGATTGAGATGTTTAATTTGGAATAGAAAATAAAATTCATGATAGAAAACTGTATTTGTAATTTTATGGGGTAACTATTGTAAACTTTCAGTCTGAGGTGTAAATAAAAACTTATCAGCTGAGTTAGCCGTTAGGTAGATGTATCGGGGGGCGTGCCGCCCTCCCGAACCCCCCTGCCAGGTCATTAAACAATCATGAAGTGTGCAGAACAACAAACTAGCGGATACAACAAACTACATAACAGTTTTTCACATTGAGGTCATTAATAGAAAGTACAGTGGTGCGCCGTATTGTAGTGCACCGTAATGTGGTGCGCCGCTTAGCTTTTAGATACTTATGTGCCTCTCTGAGGCTCTCTCTATTCTCTAATTGGCTGATACGCTCTCAATTATATATTATGGTATGTTTACTTGTGATAAATGATAATTAGGTTGGTATAAAATATATCTAGGTAAATTGAAGACTGTGGCCTATCAAAATTGGAATTAACTTTTGACGACTGGCGACTGCATTACTTTTTTTTGTCGACTTATTTAAAAAAAAAAGATATAGCCTATTGGTGACTCAATGAACATTCTCTGAAACTAGGCCTTGGCATACCTAGGTATTTGAAAATTTTGGAGACAGATTACAGAATAGGAACTCTTTGGAAACAAAATTGTCCAATATGTCATCAATTCATTCAATTGGGCTTAGGCCTACTGAACATCTTGCAGACTTGAATATTTTGCAAGTGGAAAAACAAAAAATTCACCTATAGATACAGACTGCATGGGGCTGGGGTAGTGGGTAGGTACCTTACCTAGTAACCTAGTTACTTAACTAGAATATGATAGAAGCTTCAATTTCTTTCCGATTATCCAAAATGTAGCTACCGAACTTCTTTCAGAAAACTGGAAGACATTACCCATTAGTGCCTAGGTTTTACACTTCTAGTTCTATCAAGCTACCTCCATTAAGTAGTTAGGTAGAAGGTAACTTGTTTTCCTCCTAAGCCTATCCTAGTAACAGTAAGCTGACTAGGTAGGTACCCAAGTTTCAAAAACACTGAATTATATAATAGGTAATTTACTTATTGACACAGAAAAGATACAATTTAAATTACACTAGGTACTTTTTCACTTTCAGACTTTCAAATAAATTTAAAGTAACAAACACAGAATTTTCCTCCAAGCATAGCGTTTAAACTGGATGATTTTCCTTATAAAAAGGATGGCTAATGGTTCTAATAAAAAAAAATCGGATTTCTTTCTTCAGAACGTACAACTTTCTCTACAAAAATGTGATATTAATTTATGATAAAGGTGAACTGTAGCTTCGGCTGAGAATTACGAAGCAACTGTGCACCTTCTTTGGCTTTATTAAACATTTAAATAGAGTAAAATATTGGAATGTGGTATTATATATACCTATTGCTTTGATATAATTTGGCCTAAATTCTATCTGGATTAACGCTTATATTATTATATCTACACTAGCAAGACCCGTGGAAATTCCACGGGATGAGAATCAACAAGAATGTTTTGATAAAAAAAATGTTTGGTAATGAAGATATATATATTAGGTATATTTTATTATATGTATGTAATGCGTCTTTAAAGTTTTGTTACGATTGATTGATATCTTCTGCCCCTACAGAGATCGAAAATCTCATATCATGTGTAATGGATAAAAATAGTAAGTTCTAAGTGTGATTCATTCGTGTATAAAGACAGAAGCATATATCACATCTTCTGTCCCAACACTGCAATTCAGATAAAGCTACGATATAAAATTAATATGAGACTTCGAACTTATTTGCTTCAATATCATATTTATATTAGTTCAAATATCATTCATATATATATATATAATATTAATGAACAATTATATTGTGCATTAAAAAAAAAACTCCTATTTAGACAGAAAACGTATAAAACGCAGTAAATGTTTTTAGTAACATGCTTATGAAAATAATATCATTTGTATTTAATTATCTTGGTCACATCACGTACTCGAATAGCACCAGCTTTATGGGGCGATATTGATCGAATGTATGTTTAACCCATTTTGTGACGGACTGATACGGCTTATTTTATAAAATATATAGATTATCCCTTATAAATAATATATTGGAGGCATTAATTTGGTTTACACCAACTTTATGAGGTACTATTGAGTATTGATACAATGTCTGTTTAACGTATTTTGTGACAGACCAACTGATGGATATTATCAGTTTATCACTATAATGCAACATTTTTTTTAAACCAAGTTGGATTTTAGCTCCACAGTTCCCCCCCCCCCACACACACACACACACCCCTTCACTTCCCTCACATATATTTCACCCACCTTCACTTCCTCCACCTACATTTCACCCACCTACATTTCCTCCACCTACTTTTCCCAAACCTTTATTTCCCCCACCTTCACTCCCTCCACCTACATTTCCCCCGCCTTCACTTCCTCCTAGTACTTTTCACCACTCACACTTCCACCACCTACATTTCCCCCATCTTCACTTTCTACAAGTACACTTTCACCACTTATACACTTCCACCACCTACCTTTCCTTCAGTTACACTTCCACCATCAACATTTCCACCATCAACATTTCCACCATCAACATTTCCACCATCAACATTTCCACCATCTACTCTTCAGCATATACACTTCCACCATTTACACTTGCCACAAATTCACTTCCCCCATTTCTACTTCCCCCATCTACACCTCTTCCACCTTCACATTCCCCACCTATACTACTTCCATCTTTACTTCTTCCATCTTCATTTCCCAAAATTATTATCCCCCACATTCTCTTCTCCCACCTTCCATTCCCCCTATTTCATTTCTCCCACTTTCAATTGCCTCACGTTTTACTAAATATAATCAAATTGAAACACACAATGAAAATAAAAGGTTTAAAATATATAAGACATTAATAATATGTTTGGTTTGTGGTATCATGCATACTGAATTTGTTTATATCTAATTACTGAAAGCGTAACGGACGTACCAAGTGGTGAGTCAGTGGCCAAACAAAATTTAATGGAGAAATGATATAACTGAATCAAAATAAGGTTTTACACCGTCTTTCTTAGCGTCCTGCAATCACTGCAACACTTCATCTCTCTAGAGAGGTTTATCATAACTCTATGGGACGTACTCACTAAGGTAGGAACCAGCAGAATTATAATATGACAGCTTAACGCTGCCAAAATGTATAATATATATATAATATATATCCCAAATAGGCAGCAGAGTGGTAGCTGGCCAAAATAAGAAATCTTAAGCTTTTATAAGCCATTTTTTTTGGAAATTTTCACCACCTTTTAGAAAATATCACATTGCATGATCATCTATACATATGCTTCATAGGTACAGTAGTACACCTGATCCAAAACTTAATGTATAATATTATGTTACGTATTAACTAATTAAACCAGTCAATGATAGCGTTTCCATTTTATTAATTATTAGGTACCCTACAAACAACGGTATTTCGATTCGATGGAACAATCCATCGATTCGAGATCCCAGGCAATCGAAAAGAAATCGAATCGATATATGTTGTTTATAGGGTAGTACCTACTATTATTAATATTTAAAAATTTATTTATATAAAATTTTATATATTCAATTATTATTAATAATTAATAAATTATTAGTAATAATAGTGTTCTCCATAGCTAGTACCTATAACATTTGTCATGATTTGTGTAATTTAACTATCCATACTTCTGGTACGTAGGGTAAGGGCTCCTTGCATCACCACTCTCAAATTATCGTCACGTTTCAGTTATTTTCGTCTATAACAAGACTTAGAAACATTTTCATGGTTTAGGTTTTTTACAATTCGATGTTTCCAATTATTTTTAATATTGTTTCAAAAATATAAGTAATTTCAGTTAAAATTACAATCAGAGTGTCCGTTTAACTGATGAGATGTATGACGATTAAAAATAAAAACGTTTATTACTTTTATATACATTATAGAATCAGAATAGTTTATTATGCTATTCAATAAACCTTTTTCTACTAAATAATGATTAGTAAAAAAATAAAATTTGATTTAAATAGAAAAAGCGCCATCTAATTATAAAACGATTTAGACGTCATGTTGTTGTATTGCCATACACGTTATTCAAAAAATGTTTGTACATCTTAACATATGCGTGTGATATTCATAATTAATATGTAGTTATTAGCTAATATTCATTTTAAAATCATTTAATAGCTAGTTTAGTGTTTGCATATCTCTGATTCGGTTAATTATTATTTACACAGTAGACGATAGTAGATATTTTGTGAAGTTCATCTAATGCTATCTATCAAAATTTTGATACGACTTTGGTTATCTAAAACTTTTTTCTCTCAAAATAAATTGATTTCAGCTAAAATAATTCATATCATAAATAAATTATTGTTAATCCATCATATTATCTTAAATATCATTTCCAGTGTCCGGGAAAAAATATGAATATGTTAAATAAACCAGGGTACAAGATAATAATCATGTTCTTGTACCCTGAAATAACCGTGCAAAATTTAGGGTTTGCCATATATTTTTCATTCTTTTAAAGTTTTTAATACTTTGTGTTACCCAATAGTACGAAAAAGTATTGTGATACTAAAGATAATTTAGTGAGAAAGATATTAAAAATATAGTCGCTTAATTAATTAATTACGTAGGGGTTTTCACGTCTGCTCTGCTGCAGAATCGGAGGTCAAATCACTGATTTCAAAATGTAATTTTATTATGGGAGAGTAGATTCATGAGCAAAGACAAATACCACATATCGGTGTTTAGCTCATGGATGCAAGAAAGCTACTCAGTGAATGCAGTCACTTACCAAAGAATGTGACGAAGAAGTATACATATATCCGGTGATTGCACTCACGGATCGAAGAGGAAAATGAAGAAGAGATAGTAAACCAGTCATCCTAACACAAAAACCTAAGACTCGTGATTGAAGAGCACAACCCTAGTCACAGTACAGAGAATGTATAGTATCCCAGAGCTATAGGGGGGATATTACGCGTGTCCCGGTAGGCTGTGACGTCACATGTCAACAATCGTGCGTACGTTTGTACGTACAGTACAAATACAAAAGATGGCTGCAACACACCCAACTTTTGTTGAATAACGTTTTCGGTGATATTTTTTTAAATTCCACATTACCGCATGCTATTATCCAATCTTTATAGTCATACGGACGAAAATTAAAAAATGACTGTTGATGAAATTGCTACTGGTCTTTTTACACCCAAAATAGTAACAAATTTTTAGTCTTGAAGAAAACGATTTATTCAAGATAATTAGATCATTAGTCAGATCGGTCGCGTTGGTCGCCATCTTCCACGTGACCCACAGTGATTCTGTTTACTATGACGTGACCTCTTGCTTACATACATGACGTCACAGCCTACCCAGAATAAATTTGAATAATACATGTAACTGGGGTACTATACTATTCTGTTTACTATGACCCTAGTGCTATCCTATAAAACTGCAACTGCTCTAATTCACCACAGACAGCTCCAGGATAGAGCCCTCAGGTGCTCTATCC
The DNA here is from genome assembly GCA_947561585.1 of Caprella mutica. Classification (NCBI taxonomy): domain Eukaryota; kingdom Metazoa; phylum Arthropoda; class Malacostraca; order Amphipoda; family Caprellidae; genus Caprella; species Caprella mutica. The sequence continues at coordinate 60,346 of CANNZV010002303.1, read as the reverse complement.
AGGAGCCAACGTCCGTAAATGTTAGCAAAGTAGGTAATGGATCGGGTATTGGCACGCCGGTGCTATTTCACACTGAGCCAATGCAATGAAAACGACATTAGGCCAACGGTTTCCAAACAGTCTGGTCCAATGAAGGAAAACATTGTTTAACCAATCCAGTGATTTTTTGATGTACCAGTATATTTATTTTACTAGTCTACTGGTTCTATCTGGCAGTTACCGCCAGACAACCAGAGGAGTTAGGTGCAAACTATCTCTCCCAACTTTGATCACACCAAATAGCCAATTTATTATCCTCAATTAAGTATATCTTTGAAATTGTAGCCGCTTCTGGCAATTTAGTGTAAATGGGCCTGTTATCCCTTCAATTATTAATTTAACACTTTATTTATTTCATTCATAAAAATGAGCTTGGACGTTAGTTAATTCATATATTTAGAATGAAAAGTTATTTTTTCGTTTGAAATAATTTTTCACATTGTAAATCATACTTTCTATTTAAATTAAAATAGAAATAATATTATTTGGTTAAAATAGCGTAAGTAAAATAATTATATAGAATTGAGTTTGTATTGGAAACAGTTCTATTTTTTTGATGACTTCGATCTGTAAAATGTATTTGTATGACAGTTATTAGTCAGTTACCACATTTTTAGAAGTAACTGCTGTCTTCACGTGTTCTGTATAACGTAATCTAATTAATATACCTCTTATATATGGAATTGTACTGGCCGTAGACATGAATGGCAGCGGCAACGTTAAGTATTGCCGGTACCAATAATTCGTTTATACGTGATTATATTGTTCAGGGCCGGTTGACATCCGTGAGGTGGGTCAACGTCGGGCCTTTGCTGGCCCAATATACCGGAATGATAGCGTTGGCCCAGAATTTCGTTCTGATTATTGGGATGCACTTAAGGAAATAGAAACTAATAATTATACAGGGTGACCAACAAAAAAGTGTGCCCAACTCCAAATCCATTTAAATATTGTATTTATAAATTAATAAATAAATAAATCTTGTGCATTAAATAAATAAATAAATAAATCTTATGCATTAAATAAAAAAAAAATTGTTGTTGTTGTTGTTTAGCCGAGGTAACACAACAATATATATTGCTAAAGGACATACGAGGTAACACACCAATAAAAAAGCTATAGGATACACGAGGTAACACACCAGAAGATTGCTGTAGGATACACGAGGTAACACACCAATATATTACTATAGGATACACGAGGTAACACACCAATATATTGCTATAGGATACACGAGATAACACACCAATATATTGCTATAGGATACACGAGATAACACACCAATATATTGCTATAGGATACACGAGGTAACACACCAATATATTGCTATAGGATACACGAGATAACACACCAATAGATTGCTATAGGATACACGAGATAACACACCAATAGAGTGCTATAGGATACACGAGGTAACACACCAATAGAGTGCTATAGGATACATGAGGTAACACACCAATAGAGTGCTATAGGATACACGAGGTAACACATCAATAGAGTGCTATAGGATACACGAGGTAACACTCAAATAGAGTGCTATAGGATACACGAGGTAACACATCAATAGAGTGCTATAGGATACACGAGTAACACACCAATAGAGTGCTATAGGATACACGGTGTAACACACTAATATAATTGGTATAGAATACACGAGGTAACACATCAATAGAGTGCTATAGGATACACGAGGTAACACACCAACATATATTGCTATAGGATACACGAGGTAACACACCAATAGAGTGCTATAGGATACACGAGGTAACACACCAATAGATTGCTATAGGATACACGAGGTAACACACCAATAGAGTGCAATAGGATACACGAGATAACACATCAATAGAGTGATATAGGATACACGAGGTAACACTCAAATAGAGTGATATAGGATACACGAGGTAACACATCAATAGAGTGCTATAGGATACACGAGTAACACACCAATAGAGTGCTATAGGATACACGGTGTAACACATCAATAGAGTGATATAGGATACACGAGGTAACACTCAAATAGAGTGATATAGGATACACGAGGTAACACATCAATAGAGTGATATAGGATACACGAGATAACACATCAATAGAGTGATATAGGATACATGAGGTAACACACCAATAGAGTGCTATAGGATACACGAGATAACACATCAATAGAGTGATATAGGATACATGAGGTAACACACCAATAGAGTGATATAGGATACACGAGGTAACACACCAATAGAGTGCTATAGGATACATGAGGTAACACACCAATAGATTGCTATAGGATACATGAGGTAACACACCAATAGATTGCTATAGGATACATGAGGTAACACACCAATAGCTTGCTATGGGATACACGAGGTAACACACCAATAGCTTGCTATTGGATACACGAGGTAACACACCAATAGAGTGCTATAGGATACATGAGGTAACACACCAATAGCTTGCTATAGGATACACGAGGTAACACACCAATAGATTGCTATAGGATATACGAGGTAACACACCAATAGAGTGCTATAGGATACACGAGGTAACACACCAATAGATTGCTATAGGATACACGAGGTAACACACCAATAGAGTGCTATAGGATACACGAGATAACACATCAATAGAGTGATATAGGATACATGAGGTAACACACCAATAGAGTGATATAGGATACACGAGGTAACACACCAATAGAGTGCTATAGGATACATGAGGTAACACACCAATAGATTGCTATAGGATACATGAGGTAACACACCAATAGAGTGCTATAGGATACACGAGGTAACACGTCAATAGAGTGATATAGGATACACGAGGTAAAACACCAATAGAGTGATATAGGATACACGAGGTAACACACCAATAGAGTGCTATAGGGTACATGAGGAAACACACCAATAGAGTGCTATAGGATACACGAGGTAACACACCAATAGAGTGATATAGGATACACGAGGTAACACATCAATAGAGTGCTATAGGATACACGAGGTAACACTCAAATAGAGTGATATAGGATACACGAGGTAACACATCAATAGAGTGATATAGGATACACGAGATAACACATCAATAGAGTGCTATAGGATACATGAGGTAACACACCAATAGATTGCTATAGGATACACGAGGTAACACACCAATAGAGTGCTAAAGGTTACACGAGGTAACACACCAATAGATTGCTATAGGATACACGAGGTAGCACACCAATAGATTGCTATAGGATACACGAGATAACACACCAATAGATTGCTATAGGATACACGAGATAACACACCAATAGAGTGCTATAGGATACACGAGGTAGCACACCAATAGAGTGCTAAAGGTTACATGAGGTAACACTCCAACGGATTACTACAGGATATACGAAGTAACACACCAATAGATTAGCACCAACCAGTAGAGTGTTATACATTATACATTGATATTGTCCACTCCAGAAGCACTTTACCCCCAAAGCTTTATAAGTCTAAATGAAGTGACCTGTTTTTAGAATGGTCATAATGTCCTAAATATGGAACCTAGAACTTTATTGATACTCTTGAACGTTCCGGTTGCGTCTAAAATTCCCGAAAATGGTTATTTCAATTGTTTTGAACGATCTGTTATCGCGATATTTTTTAAAGCTCAAAAAAATCTTCCATTACACCTGTATTTAAAACAGGTTTTGAATCACTTCTGGTTGGATTTCGACCATTTTGAATATAGTTTCATGATCAGCGTTCGAAGAAAAATCGGATGAGTGTCCTAACTCTTCCTTCCTTTTCTAATACACCCCACAAAGTGAGGTTGATATCTACTGAGCTAATTAGATTAGCATGACTGGTTTGTGATTGACCTGCTTAAAGGTTTTTCTTAAATTACTTTTTTGTTTATTGTCTGAATTTATTTTTTCTTTACTGTATGGAAGAACTCATCAATCCGCATCATCTAGTCTAACTCTTTTCTGAATTACTCGATCGGCTTTCGGACACTGGGTCGATGCGCGTTTGCCCTCATAACTCCTTCATTGATTAATTTTTCAAGAATCTGATTGCGGATTATTATTCAAATACCTTATCAAAATTCATTTTATTCGTGATTTTTTTTCGAAATTTCACTTGATTCGAACGATAAGAGATGTTCAATTATTTAAACGTCTCTAAATTTCGAATGTATTTGGATTTTCGAACACGATTAAGTTCATTGTATTCTTTCATTATTATGCTACAATTTTATAAAAATAGTTTCGAATTTGAAAGGGGGTGTCGAAACCACACCTATATTTGAAAACCCTCTTATATTTCGAAAATCACAATGAATTTCAGAAAACGGAAAACACATTCGTGATCTACGGCCAAAAATCTATCCGTACCTAAAGTTTCAAAGAAATCAAACATTATTAAAAAAAATTATGACCAGTTGAGAATCTTCAATTTTAAGCACAATTTTTTTTTCTTGAAACTCAAATGTCAAAATTTCAGCCAATTTCGAACGGTTATCAGTTCAAAAGGTACCAAATCTGACTAAAATGAGCTTCCTTAATCGATTTTTGATGTCAGATAAGCTGTACAAGATTGTTTTCAAAAAATGAACTTTTTAAAATAACAAAGTTTTCATATTTTTAAAATGGAGTGTTTGAGATAATTCAAACATGTACATACACTATTTTTAACCTTCCGAATCCGATTCTGTACTTAAATTAATCATTTTCAGACTCTTTGAAGTTTTTTTATTTTAAATAAATTGTGTTTATATCTGACGCGGAAAAGCCGAATTTATAAAATTATTTACCTAAAATACCTAGATGATTAATGTTAAATTCATTTTAAAGTGTAGTTTATGATATTAATGATAGTGTGGTGTTATTTCTTCCAAAATTAACCAAATAATGCTTGCCCTTTATCTATAACTGTTATTTAAAAATTGTTCCATTCAGTATCCACTCACTGAACTTTTCCGCAATTTATTAAATGTTAACGGCGAGTTAGGTTCAAATTTTTGTACTGTGCTGTTAACTTGTTAAGCTGGACCTATTTTCTTCAAACAAGGCCACTAATTTGGTTTCTAAATTAGTGATTTTGATCAAATAATATGTGTGAAAGTATCCATTAAGTGTTTATTCACGTCCTTTTAAGGTAAGTTATAATGTTGACAAGTTAGGTAGCCCAAAATGAGTACCTAGGTTTAGTTACCTTACTACCTAGGATACGTATCTAAAAGCTGAGCGGCGCACACCAGTACGGCGCACCAGATTACGGCGCACCACTGTACATTCTATTAGATAGGTAATTTGAATACAGATTAATGACAAATGGAGTGAATTTGATAGGTAATTGTCGTATCAAATTGGTACCTGAATCCAATGTTTATACTACACAGTTTAATTATTTGATTGAGATGTTTAATTTGGAATAGAAAATAAAATTCATCATAGAAAACAGTAATTGTAATTTTATGGGGTAACTATTGTAAACTTTCAGTCTGAGATGTAAATAAAAACTTATCAGTTAGCCGTTAGGCCAAGTAAAATAGTATGTCTCATAAACTCTCCATTTGTCTCTCCAGCTCTCTCCAAAATTCAACAAATTTTCTCTAAAATGATCATATTTTCATAAATTCTCTCCAAAATAACATTGTAGCATAGGAGAAAAATAGATAAAACTCGCCATTTGCATTTGAAGGGCTCAAAATAACTGTCACAAACTCGCCATTAAAATGGCGAGTTTGGACATGCTTTATTACTTGGCCGTTAGGTAGATGTATCGGGGGGCGTGCCGCCCCCCGAACCCCCCTGCCAGGTCATTAAACAATCATGAAGTGTGCAGAACAACAAACTAGCGGATACAACAAACTACATAACAGTTTTTCACATTGAGGTCATTAATAGAAAGTACAGTGGTGCGCCGCCAGTCTGTATTTGGTGCAAAAAATCCCACTGACTTTTTCAAAAAGCTGAAAAAATCCACCATAAATTTCCAGTAATTTGGCTGATCCACCAACATTTTCCCAATTTATCCACCGAAAATTAATGGTAACATAGGAATTAATAGCTAAAAATCCACCGACTTAGCCAGAATATTATTTTCAAAGGGGAAAAATTCCACCGACATGTCGGTGGAATTTACCACAAAATACAGACTGGGTGCGCCGTATTGTAGTGCGCCGTAATGTGGTGCGCCGCTCAGCTTTTAGATACTTATGCTACCTAGGTACCGTATTCAGGCTAAAATTTCATAATTGAGTTAGTATCATTCTTACTTTGGGGTAATATAAGATAGAGTGACTGTACTTATTGTGATTATATTGAGGCTATAGAATATTTACATAGTGACTGCACAGAGTCTGCACTCAAGGAGGAAGTTATGGTGGGACCATTCCATAGAATATTGCAAATATATTATATAGCTAGGTACTAAAATAACTTATTTTCACAGGTCATATTCAGCAGGCTACAGTTTGCTCTGGCTAAACTCCCCAGGCTCTTCAGCAGTCAGTCCCCTCACTGGCCCTCAGCAGCTGCGTTAGTCCCCTCCAATTTCACCAGATTTTGATGTGAGTTATTTTAATTATAAGCCATAACTATTAGTATAAAGTAGATAATTATATGATGATGTTCCCAGCCTGAAATTTTATAAATGAGTTGAAAATAATGTTATTTCGGTGCCATATAACCATGTTACCATGTATAACAGCATGTCAGTTAAAGCCAATTAATTGGCTTAGATTTGATCATTTGAAATGGTCAAATCTCAGATATGTCTAATTAGCATTAAATTTTGAATTAATTCCTATGTTCCCATGTTGATTTTGGCTTGAAATCTTCAAAAAATGAGCCAATTTGGCTTTGCTCAGATTTTTAGTAAAATTTGGCTCAAATTGGCTTACAATTTACAAGCCTCTGAAACATGGCCATATAAGATAGAGTGACTGCACCTTGGGTGGTGGTTATATTGAGGCTATAAAATATATTATATAGTGACTGTACTGTCTGTACCCAGGGATAAAGTTATGGTGGGGCATAGAATATTCAATATTTCAAATAATGAAATATACTAAAATAACTATTTTCCTGGGTTATGGTGGGGCCATATATGACAGTGACTTTAAATAGGGCAATTTACAATTAATGCCAATTATTTTGGGGCTTCACTCCCAGAGATTTTAAATTTCTTAAATTGGGCTGCAGAAACCAATATTAGCTATGTGAAAACTGAAAGAAGAATTATGTGAAAACAAGCAGTTTCTATGGGTTACAAAACCCATATATTTTATAATTTTTAGTAGTGTTTGTTAATGTTTAATTCTTTCTCAATATTTCAAATAAACTAAAATAACTAATTTTCACAGGTCAGATTCAGCAGCAGACTCCAATCAGCCTTCAGAGAGATTCAACAGCTGACTGATAACTGGCTACAGTCTCTTCTAATCAGCCTTCAGAGAGATTCAGCAGCAAACTGATAACTGGCTACAGTCCCATCTAATCAGCCTTCAGAGAGATTCAGCAGCAGATTGATAACTGGCTACAGTCCCTTCTAATCAGCCTTCAGAGAGATTCAGCAGCAAACTGATAACTGACTACAGTCCCATCTAATCAGCCTTCAGAGAGATTCAGCAGCAGATTGATAACTGGCTACAGTCCCATCTAATCAGCCTTCAGAGAGATTCAGCAGCAGATTGATAACTGGCTACAGTCCCATCTAATCAGCCTTCAGAGAGATTCAGCAGCAAACTGATAACTGACTACAGTCTCTTCTAATCAGCCTTCAGAGAGATTCAGCAGCAAACTGATAACTGGCTACAGTCCCATCTAATCAGCCTTCAGAGAGATTCAGCAGCAGATTGATAACTGGCTACAGTCCCTTCTAATCAGCCTTCAGAGAGACTCAGCAGCAGAAAGATAACTGGCTACAGTCCCTTATCAGCCTTCAGAGAGATTCAGCAGCAGACTGATAACTGGCTACAGTCCCTTCTTATCAGCCCTCCTAGAGATTCAGCAGCAGACTGATAATTGGCTACAGTCCCTTCTAATCAGCTTCCAGGGAGATTCAGCAGCAAACTGATAACTGACTACAGTCCCTTCTTATCAGCCTTCATAGAGATTCAGCAGCAGACTGATAACTGGCTACAGTCCCTTCTTATCAGCCCTCCTAGAGATTCAGCAGCAGACTGATAATTGGCTACAGTCCCTTCTAATCAGCCCTCCTAGAGATTCAGCAGCAGACTGATAATTGGCTACAGTCCCTTCTAATCAGCTTCCAGGGAGATTCAGCAGCAAACTGATAACTGGCTACAGTCTCTTCTAATCAGCTTTCAGAGAGATTCAGCAGCAGACTGATAATTGGCTACAGTCCCTTCTAATCAGCTTCCAGGGAGATTCAGCAGCACAGTGATAACTGGCTACTGTCCCTTCTAATCAGCTTCCATGGAGATTCAGCAGCAAACTGATAATTGGCTACAGTCCCTTCTTATCAGCTTCCAGGGAGATTCAGCAGCACAGTGATAACTGGCTACTGTCCCTTCTAATCAGCCTTCATAGAGATTCAACAGCAGACTGATAACTGACTGCAGTCCCTTCTTATCAGCTTTGATTGTGAGTAATTTTAATTTTATGTCACAGAGTAGCTTCATTTAATTAATTAGAATAGTAATTAATTGAGTATATTTGCTGTATTTAGCTTCAATTTATTATTCTTACCTCATTCTTCCCCAATTTGTTCATTCATTTCATTTTCTTCATATTAAATCAACTAATGTAATTAATATTTACAGAACCAAGGTCAGCAGATTCTCACTTTTTGTCAGTCCCCTCCAATTTCACCAGATTTTGATGGTGAGTTATTTTAATTATAAGCCCTAAAGTTGATAATTAAAAGTGATTATGTTCTCCCTCTATTTCTTGATACCAGAAATATTACCCCGGGTGATACACACTGGAGAGAGCTGCGACCATGTCAATTTTTTCCTGGGCCGCATAGAAAAGTCACTCTTTCAATGATAATTTTGTAATTTAGAAACACAGCAGTGTTTCTTAAACTTTATACGGTTTGAACACATTTACATTAGTTAGGTACACTAAAGTCTAGATAGTTATAGAAGCACACTATACTAAATAGGCCAAATTTATCATGTTTATGGATATTCCAATTTACACAAGCAAGATTATCACCCCTTACAGTAAGTAATTTTAGTTCTTTCAAATAGGTTATATCTTTCATTAAAAACCTTGATCATGACAGTTCATATCTGGACAGATGTTTCAGTAGTTCTACAAAGCACACCTGCAAAACCTCTTGGGTTCACCAAGCTAGGCACTTGAGTACACTGTATAGTGTATAAAATTACTGCTCTGTAGATATTGAATAAAGCTAACATTAGAAATTTAGTTTTAATCGAATATGGTCATTATTGTAAGTAGAGTCCATTGAAAACTTTAATTTTTGATCATTAAATGAATAGTTCTGATTCCTACAAATTGTATTGAATACAACAGGCCACAGTTTAAAGTTTGTTACAAGCAAATTGATTCATAATTGAAGGACAAGAAGCAATTCTCTCTGTTGAATTAGAAAATATTTCAAGTCTGTACAAAATTTAAATTTTCACCGTCAAAATATTAATCCATAAAATCTGCTTCCTAGAAATTGTACTAAATATGAAAGAAACTAAAAATTATCAACCTATTATTTATGCTATATATGAACTGCCTAAACAATTCCATCCACTTACTATATTCCTACTTGTTTTAATTAATACTAATTTTGAACTTTCTGTTTTTTCATTCAGGTTTAAAGTGGTTTGGCGTACAGGAAATTCGAGCTGGTCCAACTCAACGAATGAAATTGATGGTGGTTAGCTGCAAAAATCCCCAAATATATTCTTCATATCCAATTCTAGTTTCACTTAGCCATCATTGGATTTTATCTTAATTAGCTTAGTTATTACAATTCAGGATATAATGGAGAGATGTCAATATATAAAATGCATATTATTTTCAGTTTCCTATGTATTTTCTACCATTTGCCAATTCTATTTACTTTTAAAATATCTAAAAAAATATCATCATAATAGCTACTGAATAGTCACCAATTCTCACTACAGTAACAACCAGTCATTCAAATTAATTACCTACAACAAAATAAATAGCGAAACTATAGTTCCAGTCCACCAGATTATCATATCTATTTTTATAAATTCAATCATTGGTCAAAATATTTTTTGTGAAGTAGTTTGAATATTTATATAATAATACATTTTTAAACTTATTTTAACGCTACTTGCAGATATGGAGGATAGCGCTAGGGTTATGGTCTTCATGTACAATTTATTTTTTATTTTTGTGTTAGGTAATCTTGCAGGTTCATTTACTATCACCTCTAAATTGTCCTCTTCCATTCGTTCGTGCAGTCACCAGTGCTTGAGTCCCTTTTCTTAACATTTCTTTGTAAGTGACTGCATTCACTGCAAAGTAGCTTTTCTGCATCCATGAGCATTGGCAATGACTGTGGTAGGTGACTCTGTACATGGAGTGTCTTTCCCTTCTGACTACTTCTTCCAGTCCCTTGTACATTTATTCCTTTTGACGTCATCGATATGGCCTTTGGTTCGGAAGCAGACGTTAAACCCTACTAGTATAGATTCCCTTGATTCGATGTAGAGAACTCAAGTTAAACCATTGTTTCAATCTACAAGACTACACTGGCAATGGATGAAGAAAAGCTTATTACCTTTAACGAGAAGGATATCTATCTACTAAATGTACCACAACCTTTAGTCAATGTTTGAGCCATCCGAGAAATTTATTACAAATTAATAAAAAATAATTTCAAACATAAAGTGTATAAGATTTATTCGATGGAAGTAATAAAATATCAAATTTTTGACTGCTAATATAACGGTGAAAGCATTTTATTGGTCTGAATCACTACATCCTATAAAATAAAGAAGACACAATTTTAATTGTCTAAGATATAATTGAATAGAAATATTTCAAAGCCGGATAACTATAAGTATCATATTGCGGCGCACACGAGTGAAAATGTTAAATTAAGTGTTGCCTTATATTCTTTTCGAAAATATACATTACAAAAACGGCATAGACATCTTCGTATATTGATAAATGTAATAAATACATAAACAAGAGAGAAGGTGGTTCTATATCCCTACATTATTGCAATTAATTAAATTTCACTACCTTAGTCTAGCTACCTATCTACACACACATAGCTAAGCTGTCGTTTCATTTGAATTTTTCTCTTAAGTTATTAATAATTTCTTTATTCTATATTCCAATATGTAATTAATTTTAGTTATCTGAAACCAGCTCCGAGGAAGTTAACTGTTTTGGCCTGAAATGACACTAATAGGGTAGGTTACGTATTATTGGGCAGTTGCACATCATCGATCATAAAATAAAAAGCTATATAATAATAGTTATTTCAATTTTAATTGGTATCCATGATACCTGCAGCTATCAATAATTTAAATATAAATGAAGAAACATTATTATATCGAGGTGTCTTCGGTCAATTTATGTAGTGCTGTTGAAAATTTATGTGGTGCTGTTCAACAAGTTCATAAAAACGCAACTTGGCGTAAATTACTACTAATTCCACAATTATCATAATGACGATGAGGAAAAATCCATATCTAACTATAATTTAAAATATCTCAAATTACAGTTGCTACAAAATATAAAATAATTATGAAGTAATAAGAAATTCTTCCAAGGCATATGGAACTTGCTCTGTTAACCGAAACCTATTTACCGAAAGAAAGTTCACGTGATTTCTTAATGAACAATTTTCATCATTTCACTTTATAAGCTTCAAATAATTAATGTATATTTTCAAAACTAATATCTTATAAGAATAAACAGTTCATAAAGGAAGACATTAAAGAGAATAAAATTGATGCCTAGTTATTTTTCAGTAATACGATACCTATTTATTTTATACTGTCATCTTCAACTGAACAAATTTCATCATTCGACTTTGTAAGCAACAGATAATCATTAAATATTTGCAAAACTGAGAATGAGAATAAACAGTTCACAAAGAAAGACTGTGAATAAAATAATAATTAACCTAAAATAAAGAGTTTTCTTACATGACCTAAGATGAGAAATCTACCGATAATTTATAACTTACCCTAACTAATATATCATGAATTACAATTCTTTTAATATGTAATATTTTAAAATAAATTCAGTTCAACAAGATATGCCTAGGCTATCATAAAAAAAAAACTAACCAAACTTCATGTAATACTGATATACAGTGTTACTTAGAGAGTTTCAATTATTCACACAATGTTTATGAATTGCTGATGATGCAAATTAACCTTTTTTCATGTTACTCTGATATTTTTGACAATTACAGTGAAAATTTTGAAGAAAAAGAACAGTGTTACATAAATCGGGTACAGAAACAATAACTTGTTATCGTGACACGCAATTATATATAGAGTGTTACTATGAAGAGTTAGGGTTTTACACTCCATGTTTATGAATTTGCTGTTGATGAAAATCAGCTTTATGCAATTTTTCTTCTATTGATTATCAAAATGATTATCAATTGATTATCTGAAAGCTTTTCTTTAGGTCTAGGAATGAATATGAAAACATCCCTAAGCCGCCATCTTTATTTCCTATCTAATTAACATTGCTGTTATAGTGACACGGGAATTTAGCGTGTTACTATAACAAGCCAAGTGTAACCATGCAGAAATTTTGTGTAACAATGACACTAATTAGGGATGGAGATGTGCAACAATGCAGTGAATTAGGGATATATATATATATATATATATATATATATATATATATATATATATATATATAAGGCGGAATCGGGTGTTAAGTAATCCGATGTCCATTAGGGCACCCATAAATATAAACCGGTAGTTAAGTATTCAGTCGACTTAATGAGGGGCAAAAATGCGGATGCCTCTAAGGATACCGTATGAAGGATTACTTACGTCCAAACTTACTTAGAAAAAGATAGATCAAAAGAAAATGGGAAATCATAGGGGTTACTGCTGTAGTACGACAATGCTTCATTTTAAGGAAAAATTCATGCTCATATTGTGAATTGTAGGGCATTCCTGTTGGGATTGAGGTTGGGATCTGATAATGTGTAGATTCATTCATAACTTTGCATAGAATCTATATAGAGTATCAGAATAACTGTTAGTCTATAGACTCTATAATCTATACTCTATAGACTCTATTCTGATAATTTCCCTTTTGTGTTTGATTATTTATTTATTTTCAGAATGAAAAGAATTTTTTAAATATATATAGCAACCTGTCATAAATACAGAATGCTCATATAATTCTAGGTAAATTGAGTAATTATTTATTTATTATCAAAATAAATGGGGTAAGTTGTGAATTATCGGACACTTCCTCAATATCGATCATATATTGTTTATCTCTGAAAGTCACACTAAATTATTCTGATATAAGTTCAATAAATGGATTTAGTCTGTCTGTCCGGCACACCAAATTATTCTATTATCGGATCAATATATGGATTGTGTATGTCTATCAGTCACATCAAATTATTCTGATATCGGTTCAATATAAGGATTGTGTCTGTCTGTCCGTCACACCAAATTGTTCTGATATCCGTTCAATATATGGATTGTGTCTGTCTGTCCGTCACACCAAATTGTTTTGATATCAGCTCAATAAATGGTTTTGCGTGTGTCTGTCTGTCCGTCATACCAAATTGTTCTGATATCAGATCTATCAATGGATTGTGTCCATCAAACTAAATTATTCTGATATCAGTTCTATAAATGAGTTGTCACACCATTTTTTCTGATATCAGTTGTGTAACTATTTTGTGTCTGTTTTTTACACTAAATTATTCTAATATCTCTTCTGTAGCTAATAATAATTTCCATCGTATGTTTATTTATTTATTTAGTGTCCACTTTTACTCGACGATTATAAACATGAAGAATGTAATTATGATACGCACGGGAAAGTATTGGTATTAAATTTACATTCATATGCTTTTATTCAATTTTATATGTATTTTATAATATCAGCTTATGTAAAATATAAATTTTAATTAAATTCACTAAAAAATAACCTAACAACGGGTAATGAATTCTAATTGAAACCCCGTTATTTTTAACGGGCAATACACTAGTTGCCAATAATCTGTTCAAATGGAGTTGTGGATCCTGATGATCAGAAGTAATCAAATTGTTATGAATTTTGAGGATAGTTAAATATGCTCCGGGCTAAAATCATACTATTTTTTTGAGATCAACCAATAATTATTTGATATTGTTTTGCATTGGATTGAAGTATTTTTGTAGGTCACCTGTTATATTGAAATTCATTAAGAATAATGTAAAACAACAAATAAATTTAAATTTAATAATAATGTAATACAAGTTTTACATTGTTAACTGAATATCTTAGTATTTCATTGCTAAAAAATTATACCTAAAAATGTTTTTTCCATTATTTTTTTTCATCATACCCCCCAAAAAAAGTAACAAACTTGCGGAAATTCAAAATATATTATTCAATGAATAAAATTTATCAAACAGTATGAGTCAGAAAAGCGTGTACGAAATTAAAATAGTTATAACTTTAACAAGAACCACCTTATTTATTTTTTTGTAGTTTTTCAGTTATTTATAACAACATTGTCAGTTTGTTTTCCTATTCATAATATATTTTCTACATGGTAATCATAAGTAGATGGTGGGGAAAGAGTTCTTTCGCCAGTTTATTTCAAACATTGTTTATCGAAAGAGTAAGTTTTATCTCCGAAAATTAGAATGATTTATAAGAACCCTTATGATGAAACAGCAGATATTTCAGTAAATAAGACATATTTATGGAGCTATACTGCTCAGTACATAGGACACTTGCTGCTAAAGAACGACTGACAGAATTTTGTTTGAATATCCTTTCATTAGTATTAACTATACTATAGGAAGAATATACTTCAATAATATTTTCTGTTTTGAATTTAATGATTTAAATTTGGCAGAATAATTTATTGTGAATTTTTTAGAAGAGAATTGGAGTACATGCTCACTTTACTCATTTAAAAATATCAACAGAAAAGAAAGTGTTTACATGCCTAGAAAGTCAACCATGAACAAATTAATGAACTCTGAGAACGATTATTGAATATACTAGGAAAATGATAGTAAATAATGATAAGAGCTATATTTAAAAACTAGAATAACATGGTACATAAATTGAATTTTAACTCGTCTATATAAATCCTAATAAACCATTCAGGCAATTAATTATTAAATAACAGAAAGAGGATAAAAATAAAAACTTGACCAGTTGGTCCCAAGAGAGCATGTCTAAGTACGCCAATTATTTTCTTAAATAGATATTTTAGGGTGAGAACAGGTAATCCTTAGCATTGTGACAATATGCTTTTTAAATCATAGATCTTAAGAATAGGCGAAATGAAATGGTATCGAATACTATATACCGCTGGTGTAGAACTATTTATACTCTTTTATTCTCGCCGTCTACAATTTTTCAGGATAAACAATTTTAAAGCCAATTGCAACAACACTAGTAATTACAAATTAATTATGTAGCTCTTCAGTACACTTTAAAAAAATTTAGAATCTTTTATATTTAGTACAAAATACTTATTAAATTTGAATAGTAGCTAATATACAAAGTTCATTGTACTATTAATAATCGTCGAAACTGTGGAATGTAGCACTATTTCTGGTATTGTGGCCTAGAGTTATCTTAGAATAACTAACAGAAGTAATCAAGAATATCATAAATATTTATCATTGTTGTACAAATAGAGACATTGAATATAACAAACATAATAATGTGGTTTATAAATGACCCAGCATCATTTACAAAATGATACAAATACATATATTTCATTAACTACTCGGTAAATTTGACATTATTTTGAAAGATATATATTATGTAATTTGGGTTTATATGATTTTTTACAGCTGGCCAATTTCAATGATAAAGTATTTTTATTTTAAGAAAAAAATAGAGATTGACTTTATATAACGCACTATAAAATGGTATAATCTGGATCAGAGCGAATGAACACTGTAATCAGATTTAACAAATTTAAAACTATTAAAAAAGAAAACACTGCACATCCTCATCAATGTCATCGCTTCCTTCTTTTTTTGTGAGCAAGCACCTCCCTTTAGGGGAGCAGTCCTCTTCCAGTTCTCAACCACTTCAGACTTTGGTGATGACAGCTCCTTTCTGCTAAAATCACCAAGATAACACCATATTATAGTTTGTCGGTCACCAAAGGCTCTCACGCCATACATATGTTTAGATATGTCAGCAGTTTGGGTGGGCCCGCCTTCTTCCGAAATCCACCGGGGGTTGCTTGACCTCTACCCGTCTCTATGACATCGGGACGCGCTTTTTCGGGGGGGTCAAGTGAGTTCTTTTCCTATTCCAGAGAAAAGCTAAGTCCATCACCGAGAAAGTTCCGGCTGCTATATCTCCATATCCCTAGAGGAAGATACTCCATCGCCTTCTTCCTAATAGATGTCAGTAGCATTCTTCCATCTGTGGAAGATCAAAGAAATTAGTATGAGCATTTACTGAGAAAATTATGCAATAGCTATAGTCATAAATATGATGCATATGAATGAGATTCTAAATATGGTTTGTGTCAAAGTGTCTCCTTTCATTAGGATTAACTTTCATTTTATTCATTTCAACTAAAAGATATCAATTGCACAATGCACACATTGAAAGT
The DNA here is from genome assembly GCA_947561585.1 of Caprella mutica. Taxonomy (NCBI): domain Eukaryota; kingdom Metazoa; phylum Arthropoda; class Malacostraca; order Amphipoda; family Caprellidae; genus Caprella; species Caprella mutica. Next base: position 43,571 of record CANNZV010002303.1, on the reverse strand, counting down.
AAAGAAATTTATGTACATTTGATTGAAAAAATGCAAATTCAACGGGAAATGCATAATATTAGAGGTTATTTAAACTCTGCGTTGAAGGCTTTTTCAGATATCAAGCTTTCGAATAGAAAGATTTCTATTCATCATCAGGAGAAGGGTGGAAAAATCTGGACCTGACAATGAATTTTATGACCAATGGTTGTATGTTGGATACCGTCTTTCTATTTAAGCTATATATCCTAAAGTTTATTAATATTAATTAACAATCTTTTTAGTACTGAGATATGAGACAAAAAATTAGAATTTTTTTTACTAACTTAGCTATTGCTTGGTACATAAATTCTCTGGAATATTTTTATGTCATTCTATGGAATGATCTTACGTGTGTCCTGATAATCCTAAGTGTGTCTTGATGATCCTAATTGTGTCCTGATGATCCTAAGTGTCTCCTGATGATCCTAAGTGTGTCCTAATGATCCTAAGTGTGTCCTGATGATCCTAAGTGTGTCCTAATGATCCTAAGTGTGTCCTAATGTTCCTAAGTGTGTCCTGATGATCCTAAATGTGTCCGGATGATCCTAAGTGTGTCCTGATGATCCTTAGCGTGTCCTGATGATCCTAAGTACGTCCTGATGATTCTATTTCTAACTGACTGTAGAGGAGCGATTGAAAACGGACAACCTCTATGGTCAAGTACCTATTTCTATATGACTGTAGAGGCGCGATTGAAAACGGACAACCTCTATAGTTAAGTACCTATTTCTATATGACTGTAGAGGCGCGATTGAAAACGGACAACCTCTATGGTCAAGTACCTATTTGTATATGACTGTAGAGGCGCGATTGAAAACGGACAACCTCTATGGTCAAGTACCTATTTCTATATGACTGTAGAGGCGCGATTGAAAACGGACAACCTCTATAGTTAAGTACCTATTTCTATATGACTGTAGAGGCGCGATTGAAAACGGACAACCTCTATAGTTATGTACCTATTTCTAGTTTGGGTGGGCCCGCCTTCCTCCGAAATCCACCCGGGGTTGCTTGACCTCTACCCGTCTCTATGACATCGAGACGCGCCTTTTCGGGGGGGCTGGTGAGTTTTTTTTCCTATTCCAGGGAAAAGCTAAGTCCATCACCGAGAAAGTTCCGGCTGCTATATCTCCATATCCCTAGAGGAAGATACTCCATCGCCTTCTTCCTGATAGATGTCAGTAGCATTCTTCCATCTATGGAAGATCAAAGAAATTAGTATGAGCATTTACTGAGAAAATTATGCCATAGCTATAGTCATAAATATGATGCATATGAATGAGATTCTAAATATGGTTTGTGTCAAAGTGTCTCCTTTCATTAGGATTAACTTTCATTTTATTAATTTCAACTAAAAATATCAATTGCACAATGCATAAATTGAAAATAAAGAAATTTATGTACATTTGATTGAAAAAATGCAAACTCAACGGGAAATGCATAATATTAGAGGTTATTTAAACTCTGCGTTGAAGGCTTTTTCAGATATCAAGCTTTCGAATAGAAAGATTTCTATTCATCATCAGGAGAAGGGTGGAAAAATCTGGACCTGACAATGAATTTTATGACCAATGGTTGTATGTTGGATACCGTCTTTCTATTTAAGCTATATATCCTAAAGTTTATTAATATTAATTAACAATCTTTTTAGTAATGAGATATGAGACAAAAAATTAGAATTTTTTTTACTAACTTAGCTATTGCTTGGTACATTATTTCTCTAGAATATTTTTATTTTCTATACATCTGTTACAAAATCGAGTGTGTTTTATCTCCTTGTTTCTGTGTATGTTCTCTATTCATATGTATCTTCTCTATTCCTATGCATTATTTGTTGCTATATGTGTGTCCTCTTGATCTATATGTGTGTCCTCTTGATCTTAAGTGTGTCTTGTTGATCAGAAGTGTGTCCTGTTGATCTTATGTGTGTCCTGTTGATCCTAAGTGTTTCCTGTAGATCTTAAGTGTGTCCTGTTGATCCTAAATGTGTCCTATTGATCCTAAGTGTGTCCTGTTGGTCCTAAGTGTGTCCTCTTGATACTATTGGTGTCCTATTGTAACTATGGGTGTCCTGATGATCCTAAGTGTGTCCTGATGATCATATTTGTGTCCTGATGATCCTAAGGGTGTCCTGATGATCCTAAGTGTGCCCTGTTGATATTATGGGTGTCCTTTTGATACTATGGGTTTCCTGTTGATACTATGGGTGTCATGTTGATCCTAAGTGTGTCCTATTAATAATAAGTGTGTCCTATTGATCCTAAGTGAGTCCTGATGATACCATAGGTGTCCTGTTGAAACTATGGCTGTCCTGATGCTCCTAAGTGTGTCCTGGTGATCCTAAGTGTGTCCTGGTGATCCTAAGTGTGTCCTGATGATCCTAAGTGTGTTCTGATGATCCTAAGTGTGTCCTGATGATCTTATGTGTGTCCTGATAATCCTAAGTGTGTCTTGATGATCCTAAGTGTGTCCTGATGATCCTAAGTGTGTCCTGATGATCCTAAGTGTGTCGTAATGATCCTAAGTGTGTCCTGATGATTCTAAGTGTGTCCTAATGATCTTAAGTGTGTCCTAAAGATCCTAAGTGTGTCCTGATGATCCTTAATGTGTCCGGATGATCCTAAGTGTGTCCTGATATGATCCTTAGCGTGACCTCATGGTCCTATGTACGTCCTGGTGATTCTATTTCTAACTGACTGTAGAGGAGCGATTGAAAACGGACAACCTCTATGGTCAAGTACCTATTTCTATATGACTGTAGAGGCGCGATTGAAAACGGACAACCTCTATCGTCAAGTACCTATTTTTATATGACTGTAGAGGCGCGATTGAAAACGGACAACCTCTTTGGCCAAGTACCTATTTCTATATGACTGTAGAGGCGCGATTGAAAACGGACAACCTCTATAGTTAAGTACCTATTTCTATATGACTGTAGAGGCGCGATTGAAAACGGACAACCTCTATAGTTATGTACCTATTTCTGGGTTTGGGTGGGCCCGTCTTCCTCCGAAATCCACCCGGGGTTGCTTGACCTCTACCCGTCTCTATGACATCGAGACGCGCCTTTTCGGGGAGGCTGGTGAGTTCTTTTCCTATTCCAGAGAAAAGCTAAGTCCATCACCGAGAAAGTTCCGGCTGCTACATCTCCATATCCCTAGAGGAAGATACTCCATTGCCTTCTTCCTGATAGATGTCAGTAGCATTCTTCCATCTGTGGAAGATCAAAGAAATTAGTATGAGCATTTACTGAGAAAATTATGCAATAGCTATAGTCATAAATATGATGCATATGAATGAGATTCTAAATATGGTTTGTGTCAAAGTGTCTCCTTTCATTAGGATTAACTTTCATTTTATTCATTTCAACTAAAAGATATCAATTGCACAATGCACACATTGAAAGTAAAGAAATTTATGTACACTTGATTGAAAAAATGCAAACTCAACGGGAAATGCATAATATTAGAGGTTATTTAAACTCTGCGTTGAAGGCTTTTTCAGATATCAAGCTTTCGAATAGAAAGATTTCTATTCATCATCAGGAGAAGGGTGGAAAAATCTGGACCTGACAATGAATTTTATGACCAATGGTTGTATGTTGGATACCGTCTTTCTATTTAAGCTATATATCCTAAAGTTTATTAATATTAATTAACAATCTTTTTAGTACGGAGATATGAGACAAAAAATTAGAATTTTTTATACTAACTTAGCTATTGCTTGGTACATAAATTCTCTGGAATATTTTTATGTCATTCTATGGAATGATCTTACGTGTGTCCTGATAATCCTAAGTGTGTCTTGATGATCCTAATTGTGTCCTGATGATCCTAAGTGTCTCCTGATGATCCTAAGTGTGTCCTAATGATCCTAAGTGTGTCCTGATGATCCTAAGTGTGTCCTAATGATCCTAAGTGTGTCCTAATGATCCTAAGTGTGTCCTGATGATCCTAAATGTGTCCGGATGATCCTAAGTGTGTCCTGATGATCCTTAGCGTGTCCTGATGATCCTAAGTACGTCCTGATGATTCTATTTCTAACTGACTGTAGAGGAGCGATTGAAAACGGACAACCTCTATGGTCAAGTACCTATTTCTATATGACTGTAGAGGCGCGATTGAAAACGGACAACCTCTATAGTTAAGTACCTATTTCTATATGACTGTAGAGGCGCGATTGAAAACGGACAACCTCTATGGTCAAGTACCTATTTCTATATGACTGTAGAGGCGCGATTGAAAACGGACAACCTCTATAGTTAAGTACCTATTTCTATATGACTGTAGAGGCGCGATTGAAAACGGACAACCTCTATAGTTATGTACCTATTTCTGGGTTTGGGTTGGCCCGCCTTCCTCCGAAATCCACCGGGGGTTGCTTGACATCTACCCGTCTCTATGACATCGAGATGCGCCTTTTCGGAGGGGCTGGTGAGTTCTTTTCCTATTCCAGGGAAAAGCTAAGTCCATCACCGAGAAAGTTCCGGCTGCTATATCTCCATATCCCTAGAGGAAGATACTCCATCGCCTTCTTCCTGATAGATGTCAATAGCATTCTTCCATCTGTGGAAGATCAAAGAAATCAGTATGAGCATTTACTGAGAAAATTATGCAATAGCTATAGTCATAAATATGATGCATATAAATGAGATTCTAAATATGGTTTGTGTCAAAGTGTCTCCTTTCATTAGGATTAACTTTCATTTTATTCATTTCAACTAAAAATATCAATTGCACAATGCATAAATTGAAAATAAAGAAATTTATGTACATTTGATTGAAAAAATGCAAACTCAACGGGAAATGCATAATATTAGAGGTTATTTAAACTCTGCGTTGAAGGCTTTTTCAGATATCAAGCTTTCGAATAGAAAGATTTCTATTCATCATCAGGAGAAGGGTGGAAAAATCTGGACCTGACAATGAATTTTATGACCAATGGTTGTATGTTGGATACCGTCTTTCTATTTAAGCTATATATCCTAAAGTTTATTAATATTAATTAACAATCTTTTTAGTAATGAGATATGAGACAAAAAATTAGAATTTTTTTTACTAACTTAGCTATTGCTTGGTACATAAATTCTCTGGAATATTTTTATGTCATTCTCTGGAAAGATCTTATGTGTGTCCTGATAATCCTAAGTGTGTCTTGATGATCCTAAGTGTGTCCTGATGATCCTAAGTGTGTCCTGATGATCCTAAGTGTGTCCTAATGATCCTAAGTGTTGTGTCCTGATGATCCTAAGTGTGTCCTAATGATCCTAAGTGTGTCCTAATGATCCTAAGTGTGTCCTGATGATCCTAAATGTGTCCGGATGATCCAAAGTGTGTCCTGATGATCCTTAGCGTGTCCTGATGATCCTAAGTACGTCCTGATGATTCTATTTCTAACTGACTGTAGAGGAGCGATTGAAAACGGACAACCTCTATGGTCAAGTACCTATTTCTATATGACTGTAGAGGCGCGATTGAAAACGGACAACCTCTATAGTTAAGTACCTATTTCTATATGACTGTAGAGGCGCGATTGAAAACGGACAACCTCTATCGTCAAGTACCTATTTCTATATGACTGTAGAGGCGCGATTGAAAACGTACAACCTCTATGGTCAAGTACCTATTTCTATATGACTGTAGGGGCGCGATTGAAAACGGACAACCTCTATGGTCAAGTACCTATTTCTATATGACTGTAGAGGCGCGATTGAAAACGGACAACCTCTATAGTTAAGTACCTATTTCTATATGACTGTAGAGGCGCGATTGAAAACGGACAACCTCTATAGTTATGTACCTATTTCTGGGTTTGGGTGGGCCCGCCTTCCTCCGAAATCCACCCGGGGTTGCTTGACATCTACCCGTCTCTATGACATCGAGACGCGCCTTTTCGGGGAGGCTGGTGAGTTCTTTTCCTATTCCAGAGAAAAGCTAAGTCCATCACCGAGAATGTTCCGTCTGCTATATCTCCATATCCCTAGAGGAAGATACTCCATCGCCTTCTTCCTGATAGATGTCAGTAGCATTCTTCCATCTAAGGAAGATCAAAGAAATTAGTATGAGCATTTACTGAGAAAATTATGCAATAGCTATAGTCATAAATATGATGCATATGAATGAGATTCTAAATATGGTTTGTGTCAAAGTGTCTCCTTTCATTAGGATTAACTTTCATTTTATTCATTTCAACTAAAAATATCAATTGCACAATGCATAAATTGAAAATAAAGAAATTTATGTACATTTGATTGAAAAAATGCAAACTCAACGGGAAATGCATAATATTAGAGGTTATTTAAACTCTGCGTTGAAGGCTTTTTCAGATATCAAGCTTTCGAATAGAAAGATTTCTATTCATCATCAGGAGAAGGGTGGAAAAATCTGGACCTGACAATGAATTTTATGACCAATGGTTGTATGTTGGACACCGTCTTTCTATTTAAGCTATATATCCTAAAGTTTATTAATATTAATTAACAATCTTTTTAGTACAGAGATATGAGACAAAAAATTAGAATTTTTTTTACTAACTTAGCTATTGCTTGGTACATTAATTCTCTAGAATATTTTTATTTTCTATACATCTGTTACAAAATCGAGTGTGTTTTATCTCCTTGTTTCTATGTATGTTCTCTATTCATATGTATCTTCTCTATTCCTATGCATTATTTGTTGCTATATGTGTGTCCTCTTAATCTATATGTGTGTCCTCTTGATCTTAAGTATGTCTTGTTGATCAGAAGTGTGTCCTGTTGATCTTATGTGTGTCCTGTTGATCCTAAGTGTTTCCTGTAGATCTTAAGTGTGTCCTGTTGATCCTAAATGTGTCCCATTGATCCTACGTGTGTCCTATTGGTCCTAAGTGTGTCCTCTTGATACTATTGGTGTCCTATTGTAACTATGGGTGTCCTGATGATCCTAAGTGTGTCCTGATGATCATATTTGTGTCCTGATGATCCTAAGGGTGTCCTGATGATCCTAAGTGTGTCCTGTTGATATTATGGGTGTCCTTTTGATACTATGGGTTTCCTGTTGATACTATGGGTGTCATGTTGATCCTAAGTGTGTCCTATTAATCATAAGTGTGTCCTATTGATCCTAAGTGAGTCCTGTTGATACCATGGGTGTCCTGTTGAAACTATGGGTGTCCTGATGCTCCTAAGTGTGTCCTGGTGATCCCAAGTGTGTCCTGATGATCCTAAGTGTGTCCTGATGATCCTAAGTGTGTCTTGATGATCCTAAGTGTGTCATGATGATCTTATGTGTGTCCTGATAATACTAAGTGTGTCTTGATGATCCTAAGTGTGTCCTGATGATCCTAAGTGTGTCCTGATGATCTTATGTGTGTCCTGGTAATCCTAAGTGTGTCTTGATGATCCTAAGTGTGTCCTGATGATCCTAAGTGTGTCCTGATGATCCTAAGTGTGTCCTAATGATCCTAAGTGTGTCCTGATGATCCTAAGTGTGTCCTAATGATCCTAAGTGTGTCTTAATGATCCTAAGTGTGTCCTGATGATCCTAAATGTGTCCGGATGATCCTAAGTGTGACCTGATGATCCTTAGCGTGTCCTGATGATCCTAAGTACGTCCTGATGATTCTATTTCTAACTGACTGTAGAGGAGCGATTGAAAACGAACAACCTCTATGGTCAAGTACCTATTTCTATATGACTGTAGAGGCGCGATTGAAAACGGACAACCTCTATGGTCAAGTACCTATTTCTATATGACTGTAGAGGCGCGATTGAAAACGGACAACCTCTATGGTCAAGTACCTATTTCTATATGACTGTAGAGGCGCGATTGAAAACGAACAACCTCTATAGTTAAGTACCTATTTCTATATGACTGTAGAGGCGCGATTGAAAACGGACAACCTCTATAGTTATGTACCTATTTCTTGTTTGGGTGGGCCCGCCTTCCTCCGAAATCCACCCGGGGTTGCTTGACCTCTACCCGTCTCTATGACATCGAGACGCGCCTTTTCGGGGGGGCTGGTGAGTTTTTTTTCCTATTCCAGGGAAAAGCTAAGTCCATCACCGAGAAAGTTCCGGCTGCTATATCTCCATATCCCTAGAGGAAGATACTCCATCGCCTTCTTCCTGATAGATGTCAGTAGCATTCTTCCATCTATGGAAGATCAAAGAAATTAGTATGAGCATTTACTGAGAAAATTATGCAATAGCTATAGTCATAAATATGATGCATATGAATGAGATTCTAAATATGGTTTGTGTCAAAGTGTCTCCTTTCATTAGGATTAACTTTCATTTTATTCATTTCAACTAAAAATATCAATTGCACAATGCATAAATTTTAAATAAAGAAATTTATGTACATTTGATTGAAGAAATGCAAACTCAACGGGAAATGCATAATATTAGAGGTTATTCAAACTCTGCGTTGAGGGCTTTTTCAGATATCAAGCTTTCGAATAGAAAGATTTCTATTCATCATCAGGAGAAGGGTGGAAAAATCTGGACCTGACAATGAATTTTATGACCAATGGTTGTATGTTGGATACCGTCTTTCTATTTAAGCTATATATCCTAAAGTTTATTAATATTAATTAACAATCTTTTTAGTACAGAGATATGAGACAAAAAATTAGAATTTTTTTTACTAACTTAGCTATTGCTTGGTACATTATTTCTCTAGAATATTTTTATTTTCTATACATCTGTTACAAAATCGAGTGTGTTTTATCTCCTTGTTTCTGTGTATGTTCTGTATTCATATGTATCTTCTCTATTCCTATGCATTATTTGTTGCTATATGTGTGTCCTCTTGATCTATATGTGTGTCCTCTTGATCTTAAGTGTGTCTTGTTGATCAGAAGTGTGTCCTGTTGATCTTATGTGTGTCCTGTTGATCCTAAGTGTTTCCTGTAGATCTTAAGTGTGTCCTGTTGATCCTAAATGTGTCCTATTGATCCTAAGTGTGTCCTATTGGTCCTAAGTGTGTCCTCTTGATACTATTGGTGTCCTATTGTAACTATGGGTGTCCTGATGATCCTAAGTGTGTCCTGATGATCATATTTGTGTCCTGATGATCCTAAGGGTGTCCTGATGATCCTAAGTGTGCCCTGTTGATATTATGGGTGTCCTTTTGATACTATGGGTTTCCTGTTGATACTATGGGTGTCATGTTGATCCTAAGTGTGTCCTATTAATAATAAGTGTGTCTTATTGATCCTAAGTGAGTCCTGATGATACCATAGGTGTCCTGTTGAAACTATGGCTGTCCTGATGCTCCTAAGTGTGTCCTGGTGATCCTAAGTGTGTCCTGGTGATCCTAAGTGTGTCCTGATGATCCTAAGTGTGTTCTGATGATCCTAAGTGTGTCCTGATGATCTTATGTGTGTCCTGATAATCCTCAGTGTGTCTTGATGATCCTAAGTGTGTCCTGATGATCCTAAGTGTGTCCTGATGATCCTAAGTGTGTCGTAATGATCCTAAGTGTGTCCTGATGATTCTAAGTGTGTCCTAATGATCTTAAGTGTGTCCTAAAGATCCTAAGTGTGTCCTGATGATCCTTAATGTGTCCGGATGATCCTAAGTGTGTCCTGATATGATCCTTAGCGTGACCTCATGGTCCTAAGTACGTCCTGGTGATTCTATTTCTAACTGACTGTAGAGGAGCGATTGAAAACGGACAACCTCTATGGTCAAGTACCTATTTCTATATGACTGTAGAGGCGCGATTGAAAACGGACAACCTCTATCGTCAAGTACCTATTTTTATATGACTGTAGAGGCGCGATTAAAAACGGACAACCTCTTTGGCCAAGTACCTATTTCTATATGACTGTAGAGGCGCGATTGAAAACGGACAACCTCTATAGTTAAGTACCTATTTCTATATGACTGTAGAGGCGCGATTGAAAACGGACAACCTCTATAGTTATGTACCTATTTCTGGGTTTGGGTGGGCCCGTCTTCCTCCGAAATCCACCCGGGGTTGCTTGACCTCTACCCGTCTCTATGACATCGAGACGCGCCTTTTCGGGGAGGCTGGTGAGTTCTTTTCCTATTCCAGAGAAAAGCTAAGTCCATCACCGAGAAAGTTCCGGCTGCTACATCTCCATATCCCTAGAGGAAGATACTCCATCGCCTTCTTCCTGATAGATGTCAGTAGCATTCTTCCATCTGTGGAAGATCAAAGAAATTAGTATGAGCATTTACTGAGAAAATTATGCAATAGCTATAGTCATAAATATGATGCATATAAATGAGATTCTAAATATGGTTTGTGTCAAAGTGTCTCCTTTCATTAGGATTAACTTTCATTTTATTCATTTCAACCAAAAATATCAATTGCACAATGCATAAATTGAAAATAAAGAAATTTATGTACATTTGATTGAAAAAATGCAAACTCAACGGGAAATGCATAATATTAGAGGTTATTTTTTCAGATATCAAGCTTTCGAATAGAAAGATTTCTATTCATCATCAGGAGAAGGGTGGAAAAATCTGGACCTGACAGTGAATTTTATGACCAATGGTTGTATGTTGGATACCGTCTTTCTATTTAAGCTATATATCCTAAAGTTTATTAATATTAATTAACAATCTTTTTAGTACTGAGATATGAGACAAAAAATTAGAATTTTTTTACTAACTTAGCTATTGCTTGGTACATTAATTCTCTAGAATATTTTTATTTTCTATACATCTGTTACAAAATCAAGTGTGTTTTATCTCCTTGTTTCTATGTATGTTCTCTATTCATATGTATCTTCTCTATTCCTATGCATTATTTGTTGCTATATGTGTGTCCTCTTGATCCATTTGTGTGTCCTCTCGATCTTAAGTGTGTCTTGTTGATCGGAAGTGTATCCTGTTGATCTTATGTGTGTCCTGTTGATTCGAAGTGTTTCCTGATGATCCTAAGTGTGTCCTATTAATCATAAGTGTGAGGATACTACTACCTAGTTAGGGATACCTTCCAAGTAAGAAATACATACCTAGTAAGAAATACCTACCAAGTGAGAAATACCCACCACCTAGTTAGGAATACCTTCCAAGTAAGAAATACCTACCTAGTAAGAAATACCTACCAAGTGAGAAATACCTACCAAGTAAGAAATACCTACCAAGTAGGAAATACCTACCTAGTAAGAAATAACTATTTAGTAAGAAATACCTACCAAGTAAGAAATACCTACCTAGTAAGAAATACTTATCTAGTAAGAAATACCTACCAAGTAAGAAATATCTACCAAGTAAGAAATACCTACCTTAGTAAGAAATACCTACCAAGTAAGAAATACCTACCAAATAAGAAATACCTACCTAGTAAGAAATACCTACCAAGTTAGAAATACCTACCTAGTTAGAAATACCTACCTAGTTAGAAATACCTACCTAATTAAAATAACCTTCTAGTAAGAAATACCTACCTAGATAGAAATACCTACCTAGTTAGAAATACCTACCTAGTAAGAAACACCTTCCAAGTAAGAAATACCTACCTAGTAAGAAATACCTACCAAGTAAGAAACACCTACCAAGTAAGAAATTCCCACCTGGTAAGAAATACCTACCAAGTTAAAAATACCTACCAAGTTAGGAATACCTAACTAGTAAGAAATACCTACCAAGTTAGAAATACCTACCTAGTTAGGAATACCTACCTAGTTAGAAATTTCTACCTAGTTAAAAATACCTACCTAGCTAGAAATATCTACCTAGTTATAAATACCTACTTAGTAAAAAATACCTACCTAGTAAGAAATGCCTACCAAGTTAGAAATACCTACCTAGTAAGAAATACCTACCAAGTTAGAAATACCTACCTAGTTTGAAATACCTACCAAGTTAAAAATACCTACCAAGTTAGGAATACCTACCAAGTTAGAAATACTTACCTAGTAAGAAATACCTACCAAGTAAGAAATACCTACCTGGAAAGAAATACCTATCAAGTAAGAAATACCTACCTAATAAGAAATACCTACCAAGTTATAAATACCTACCTAGTTAGAAATACCTACCTAGTAAGAAACACCTTCCAAGTAAGAAATACCTACCTAGTAAGAAATACCTACCAAGTAAGAAACACCTACCAAGTAAGAAATACCTACCTAGTTAGAAATGCTTACCAAGTAAGAAATACCTACCTAGTAAGAAATACCTACTAAGTTAGGAATACCTACCAAGTTAGAAATACTTACCTAGTAAGAAATACCTACCAAGTAAGAAATACCAACCTGGTAAGAAATACCTATCAAGTAAGAAATACCTACCTAATAAGAAATACCTGCCAAGTTAGAAATATCTACCTAGTTAGAAATACCTACCTAGTAAGAAACACCTTCCAAGTAAGAAATACCTACCTAGTAAAAAATACCTACCAAGTAAGAAACACCTACCTAGTAAGAAATACCTACCTAGTTAGAAATGCTTATCAAGTAAGAAATACCTACCTAGTAAGAAATACCTACCAAGTTAGATATACCTAATTAATTAGGAATACCTACCTAGTTAGAAATACCTACCAAGAAAAAAATACCTACCTAGTAAGAAATACCTACCAAGTTAGAAATACCTACCTAGTTAGAAATACCTACCTAGATAGAAATACCTACCTAGATAGAAATACCTACCTAGATAGAAATACCTACCTAGTAAGAAATACCTACCATGTTAGGAATACCTACCTAGTTAGAAATATCTACCTACTAAGAAATACCTACCAAGTAAGAAATACATACCTAGTAAGAAATACCTACCAAGTTAGAAATACCTACCTAGTTAGAAATACCTACCTAGATAGAAAAACCTACCTAGTTAGAAATACCTACCTAGATAGAAATACCTACCTAGTAAGAAATACCTACCAAGTAAGAAATACCTACCAAGTAAGAAATACCTACCTAGTTAGGAATACCTACCTAGTTAGAAATACCTACCTAGTTGAAAATATCTACCTTGTTAGAAATATCTACCAAGTTAGAAATACCTACCTACTAAGAAATACCTACCAAGTAAGAAATACCTACCAAGTAAGAAATACCTACCTGGAAAGAAATACCTATCAAGTAAGAAATACCTACCTAATAAGAAATACCTACCAAGTTATAAATACCTACCTAGTTAGAAATACCTACCTAGTAAGAAACACCTTCCAAGTAAGAAATACCTACCTAGTAAGAAATACCTACCAAGTAAGAAACACCTACCAAGTAAGAAATACCTACCTAGTTAGAAATGCTTACCAAGTAAGAAATACCTACCTAGTAAGAAATACCTACTAAGTTAGGAATACCTACCAAGTTAGAAATACTTACCTAGTAAGAAATACCTACCAAGTAAGAAATACCAACCTGGTAAGAAATACCTATCAAGTAAGAAATACCTACCTAATAAGAAATACCTGCCAAGTTAGAAATATCTACCTAGTTAGAAATACCTACCTAGTAAGAAACACCTTCCAAGTAAGAAATACCTACCTAGTAAAAAATACCTACCAAGTAAGAAACACCTACCTAGTAAGAAATACCTACCTAGTTAGAAATGCTTATCAAGTAAGAAATACCTACCTAGTAAGAAATACCTACCAAGTTAGATATACCTAATTAATTAGGAATACCTACCTAGTTAGAAATACCTACCAAGAAAAAAATACCTACCTAGTAAGAAATACCTACCAAGTTAGAAATACCTACCTAGTTAGAAATACCTACCTAGATAGAAATACCTACCTAGTTAGAAATACCTACCTAGATAGAAATACCTACCAAGTAAGAAACACCTACCAAGTAAGAAATACCTACCTAGTTAGAAATGCTTACCAAGTAAGAAATACCTACCTAGTAAGAAATACCTACTAAGTTAGGAATACCTACCAAGTTAGAAATACTTACCTAGTAAGAAATACCTACCAAGTAAGAAATACCTACCTGGAAAGAAATACCTATCAAGTAAGAAATACCTACCTAATAAGAAATACCTACCAAGTTATAAATACCTACCTAGTTAGAAATACCTACCTAGTAAGAAACACCTTCCAAGTAAGAAATACCTACCTAGTAAGAAATACCTACCAAGTAAGAAACACCTACCAAGTAAGAAATACCTACCTAGTTAGAAATGCTTACCAAGTAAGAAATACCTACCTAGTAAGAAATACCTACTAAGTTAGGAATACCTACCAAGTTAGAAATACTTACCTAGTAAGAAATACCTACCAAGTAAGAAATACCAACCTGGTAAGAAATACCTATCAAGTAAGAAATACCTACCTAATAAGAAATACCTGCCAAGTTAGAAATATCTACCTAGTTAGAAATACCTACCTAGTAAGAAACACCTTCCAAGTAAGAAATACCTACCTAGTAAAAAATACCTACCAAGTAAGAAACACCTACCTAGTAAGAAATACCTACCTAGTTAGAAATGCTTATCAAGTAAGAAATACCTACCTAGTAAGAAATACCTACCAAGTTAGATATACCTAATTAATTAGGAATACCTACCTAGTTAGAAATACCTACCAAGAAAAAAATACCTACCTAGTAAGAAATACCTACCAAGTTAGAAATACCTACCTAGTTAGAAATACCTACCTAGATAGAAATACCTACCTAGATAGAAATACCTACCTAGATAGAAATACCTACCTAGTAAGAAATACCTACCATGTTAGGAATACCTACCTAGTTAGAAATATCTACCTACTAAGAAATACCTACCAAGTAAGAAATACATACCTAGTAAGAAATACCTACCAAGTTAGAAATACCTACCTAGTTAGAAATACCTACCTAGATAGAAAAACCTACCTAGTTAGAAATACCTACCTAGATAGAAATACCTACCTAGTAAGAAATACCTACCAAGTAAGAAATACCTACCAAGTAAGAAATACCTACCTAGTTAGGAATACCTACCTAGTTAGAAATACCTACCTAGTTGAAAATATCTACCTTGTTAGAAATATCTACCAAGTTAGAAATACCTACCTACTAAGAAATACCTACCAAGTAAGAAATACCTACCAAGTAAGAAATACCTACCTGGAAAGAAATACCTATCAAGTAAGAAATACCTACCTAATAAGAAATACCTACCAAGTTATAAATACCTACCTAGTTAGAAATACCTACCTAGTAAGAAACACCTTCCAAGTAAGAAATACCTACCTAGTAAGAAATACCTACCAAGTAAGAAACACCTACCAAGTAAGAAATACCTACCTAGTTAGAAATGCTTACCAAGTAAGAAATACCTACCTAGTAAGAAATACCTACTAAGTTAGGAATACCTACCAAGTTAGAAATACTTACCTAGTAAGAAATACCTACCAAGTAAGAAATACCAACCTGGTAAGAAATACCTATCAAGTAAGAAATACCTACCTAATAAGAAATACCTGCCAAGTTAGAAATATCTACCTAGTTAGAAATACCTACCTAGTAAGA
Source organism: Caprella mutica (assembly GCA_947561585.1). Taxonomy (NCBI): domain Eukaryota; kingdom Metazoa; phylum Arthropoda; class Malacostraca; order Amphipoda; family Caprellidae; genus Caprella; species Caprella mutica. The sequence continues at coordinate 28,121 of CANNZV010002303.1, read as the reverse complement.
AACACCTTCCAAGTAAGAAATACCTACCTAGTAAAAAATACCTACCAAGTAAGAAACACCTACCTAGTAAGAAATACCTACCTAGTTAGAAATGCTTATCAAGTAAGAAATACCTACCTAGTAAGAAATACCTACCAAGTTAGATATACCTAATTAATTAGGAATACCTACCTAGTTAGAAATACCTACCAAGAAAAAAATACCTACCTAGTAAGAAATACCTACCAAGTTAGAAATACCTACCTAGTTAGAAATACCTACCTAGATAGAAATACCTACCTAGTTAGAAATACCTACCTAGATAGAAATACCTACCTAGTAAGAAATACCTACCATGTTAGGAATACCTACCTAGTTAGAAATATCTACCTACTAAGAAATACCTACCAAGTAAGAAATACATACCTAGTAAGAAATACCTACCAAGTTAGAAATACCTACCTAGTTAGAAATACCTACCTAGATAGAAAAACCTACCTAGTTAGAAATACCTACCTAATTAGAAATAACTACCTAGTAAGAAATACCTACCTAGTAAGAAATACCTACCAAGTAAGAAATACCTACCTGGTAAGAAATATCTATCAAGTAAGAAATACCTACCTAATAAGAAATACCTACCAAGTTAGAAATACCTACCTAGTTAGGAATACCTACCTAGTTAGAAATACCTACCTAGTAAGAAATACCTACCAAGTAAGAAATACCTACCAAGTAAGAAATACCTACCAAGTAAGAAATACCTACCAAGTATGGAATACCTACCAAGTTAGGAATACCTACCTAGTTAGAAATACCTACCTAGTAAGAAATACCTACCAAGAAAAAAATACCTACCTAGTAAGAAATACCTACCAAGTTAGAAATACCTACCTAGTTAGAAATACCTACCTAGATAGAAATACCTACCTAGTAAGAAATACCTACCAAGTAAGAAATATATACCTAGTAAGAAATATCTACCAAGTAAGAAATAACTACCTAGTCAGAAATACCTACCAATTTAGAATTACCTACCTAGTTAGGAATACCTACCTAGTTAGAAATACCTACCTAGTTAGAAATACCTACCTAGTTAGAAATACCTACCAAGTAAGAAATACCCACCTAGTAAGAAATACCTATCAAGTTAGAAATACCTACCTAGTTAGGAATACCTACCTAGTTAGAAATACCTACCTAGTTAGAAATACCTGCCTAGTTAAAAATACCTACCTAGTTAGAAATACCTACCGAGTTAGAAATACATACCTAGCTAGAAATATCTACCTAGTTAGAAATACCTACTTAGATAGAAATACCTACCTAATAAGAAATACCTACCAAGTTAGAAATACCTACCTTGTTAGGAATACCTACCTAGTTAGAAATACCTACCTAGTAAGAAATACCTACCAAGTAAGAAATACCTACCTAGTAAGAAATACCTACCAAGTAAGAAATACCTACCAAGTATGGAATACCTACCAAGTTAGGAATACCTACCTAGTTAGAAATACCTACCTAGTAAGAAATACCTACCAAGTAAGAAATACCTACCTAGTAAGAAAAACCTACCAAGTTAGAAATACCTACCTAGTTAGAAATACCTACCTAGATAGAAATACCTACCTAGTAAGAAATACCTACCAAGTAAGAAATATATACCTAGTAAGAAATACCTACCAAGTTAGAAATACCTACCTAGTTAGGAATACCTACCTAGTTAGAAATACCTACCTAGCTAGAAATATCTACCTAGTTATAAATACGTACTTAGTAAAAAATACCTATCTAGTAAGAGATACCTACCAAGTTAGAAATACCTACCTAGTAAGAAATACCTACCAAGTTAGAAATACCTACCTAGTTTGAAATACCTACCAACTTAAAAATACCTACCAAGTTAAAAATACCTACCAAGTTAGGAATACCTACCAAGTTAGAAATACCTACCAAGTATGGAATACCTACCAAGTTAGGAATACCTACCTAGTTAGAAATACCTACCTAGTAAGAAATACCTACCAAGTTAGAAATACCTACCTAGTTTGAAATACCTACCAAGTTAAAAATACCTACCAAGTTAAAAATACCTACCAAGTTAGGAATACCTACCAAGTTAGAAATACTTACCTAGTAAGAAATACCTACCAAGTAAGAAATACCTACCTGGTAAGAAATACCTATCAAGTAAGAAATACCTACCTAATAAGAAATACCTACCAAGTTAGAAATACCTACCTAGTTAGGAATACCCACCAAGTAAGAAATACCTACCTAGTAAGAAATACCTAGCAAGTAAGAAATACCTACCAAGTAAGAAATACCTACCTAGTATTGAATACCTACCAAGATAGGAATACCTACCTAGTTAGAAATACCTACCTAGTAAGAAAAACCTACCAAGTAAGAAATACATACCTAGTAAGAAATACCTACCAAGTTAGAGATACCTACCGAGTTAGAAATACCTACCTAGTTAGAAATATCTACCTAGTTATAAATACCTACTTAGTAAAAAATACCTACCTAGTAAGAAATACCTACCAAGTTAGAAATACCTACCAAGTTAGATATACCTACCTAGTTAGGAATACCTACCTAGTTAGAAATACCTACCTAGTTTAAAATACCTACCTAGTGAAAAATACCTACCAAGTAAGAAATTCCCACCTGGTAAGAAATACCTACCATGTTAAAAATACCTACCAAGTTAGGAATACCTAACTAGTTAGAAATACTTACCTAGTAAGAAATACCTACCAAGTAAGAAATACCTACCTGGTAAGAAATATCTATCAAGTAAGAAATACCTACCTAATAAGAAATACCTACCAAGTTAGAAATACCTACCTAGTTAGGAATACCTACCTAGTTAGAAATACCTACCTAGTAAGAAATACCTACCAAGTAAGAAATACCTACCAAGTAAGAAATACCTACCAAGTATGGAATACCTACCAAGTTAGGAATACCTACCTAGTTAGAAATACCTACCTAGTAAGAAATACCTACCAAGAAAAAAATACCTACCTAGTAAGAAATACCTACCAAGTTAGAAATACCTACCTAGTTAGAAATACCTACCTAGATAGAAATACCTACCTAGTAAGAAATACCTACCAAGTAAGAAATATATACCTAGTAAGAAATATCTACCAAGTAAGAAATAACTACCTAGTCAGAAATACCTACCAATTTAGAATTACCTACCTAGTTAGGAATACCTACCTAGTTAGAAATACCTACCTAGTTAGAAATACCTACCTAGTTAGAAATACCTACCAAGTAAGAAATACCTACCTAGTAAGAAATACCTACCAAGTTAGAAATACCTACCTAGTTAGAAATACCTACCTAGATAGAAATATCTACCTAGTTATAAATACCTACTTAGTAAAAAATACCTACCTAGTTAGAAATACCTGCCTAGTTAAAAATACCTACCTAGTTAGAAATACCTACCGAGTTAGAAATACATACCTAGCTAGAAATATCTACCTAGTTAGAAATACCTACTTAGATAGAAATACCTACCTAATAAGAAATACCTACCAAGTTAGAAATACCTACCTTGTTAGGAATACCTACCTAGTTAGAAATACCTACCTAGTAAGAAATACCTACCAAGTAAGAAATACCTACCTAGTAAGAAATACCTACCAAGTAAGAAATACCTACCAAGTATGGAATACCTACCAAGTTAGGAATACCTACCTAGTTAGAAATACCTACCTAGTAAGAAATACCTACCAAGTAAGAAATACCTACCTAGTTAGAAATACCTACCAAGTAAGAAATACCTACCTAGTAAGAAATACCTACCAAGTTAGAAATACCTACCTAGTTAGAAATACCTACCTAGATAGAAATATCTACCTAGTTATAAATACCTACTTAGTAAAAAAATACCTACCTAGTTAGAAATACCTGCCTAGTTAAAAATACCTACCTAGTTAGAAATACCTACCGAGTTAGAAATACATACCTAGCTAGAAATATCTACCTAGTTAGAAATACCTACTTAGATAGAAATACCTACCTAATAAGAAATACCTACCAAGTTAGAAATACCTACCTTGTTAGGAATACCTACCTAGTTAGAAATACCTACCTAGTAAGAAATACCTACCAAGTAAGAAATACCTACCTAGTAAGAAATACCTACCAAGTAAGAAATACCTACCAAGTATGGAATACCTACCAAGTTAGGAATACCTACCTAGTTAGAAATACCTACCTAGTAAGAAATACCTACCAAGTAAGAAATACCTACCTAGTAAGAAAAACCTACCAAGTTAGAAATACCTACCTAGTTAGAAATACCTACCTAGTTAGGAATACCTACCTAGTTAGAAATACCTACCTAGCTAGAAATATCTACCTAGTTATAAATACGTACTTAGTAAAAAATACCTATCTAGTAAGAAATACCTACCAAGTTAGAAATACCTACCTAGTAAGAAATACCTACCAAGTTAGAAATACCTACCTAGTTTGAAATACCTACCAAGTTAAAAATACCTACCAAGTTAAAAATACCTACCAAGTTAGGAATACCTACCAAGTTAGAAATACCTACCAAGTATGGAATACCTACCAAGTTAGGAATACCTACCTAGTTAGAAATACCTACCTAGTAAGAAATACCTACCAAGTTAGAAATACCTACCTAGTTTGAAATACCTACCAAGTTAAAAATACCTACCAAGTTAAAAATACCTACCAAGTTAGGAATACCTACCAAGTTAGAAATACTTACCTAGTAAGAAATACCTACCAAGTAAGAAATACCTACCTGGTAAGAAATACCTATCAAGTAAGAAATACCTACCTAATAAGAAATACCTACCAAGTTAGAAATACCTTTCTAGTTAGGAATACCCACCAAGTAAGAAATACCTACCTAGTAAGAAATACCTAGCAAGTAAGAAATACCTACCAAGTAAGAAATACCTACCTAGTATTGAATACCTACCAAGATAGGAATACCTACCTAGTTTAAAATACCTACCTAGTGAAAAATACCTACCAAGTAAGAAATTCCCATCTGGTAAGAAATACCTACCATGTTAAAAATACCTACCAAGTTAGGAATACCTAACTAGTTAGAAATACTTACCTAGTAAGAAATACCTACCAAGTAAGAAATACCTACCTGGTAAGAAATATCTATCAAGTAAGAAATACCTACCTAATAAGAAATACCTACTAAGTTAGAAATACCTATCTAGTTAGGAATAGCTACCTACCTAGTTAGAAATACCTACCTAGTAAGAAATACCTACCAAGTAAGAAATACCTACCTAGTAAGAAATACCTACCAAGAAAAAAATACCTACCAAGTTAGGAATACCTACCTAGTTAGAAATACTTACCTAGTAAGAAATACCTACCAAGTAAGAAATACTTACCTGGTAAGAAATATCTATCAAGTAAGAAATACCTACCTAATAAGAAATACCTACCAAGTTAGAAATATCTACCTAGTTAGGAATACCTACATAGATACAAATACCTACCTAGTAAGAAATACCTACCAAGTGAGAAATACCTACCTAGTAAGAAATACCTACCAAGTAAGAAATACCTACCAAGTAAGGAATAACTACCAAGTAAGAAATAGCTACCAAGTAAGAAATACCTACCGAGTAAGAAATACCTACCTAGTAAGAAATACCTACCAAGTTAGAAATACCTACCTAGTTAGGAATACCTACCTAGGTAGAAATACCTACCTAGTAAGAAATACCCACCAAGTAAGAAATACCTACCTAGTAAGAAATACCTACCAAGTAAGAAATACCTACCAAGTAAGAAATACCTACCTAGTATGGAATACCTACCAAGTTAGGAATACCTACCTAGTTAGGAATACCTACCTAGTTAGAAATACCTACCTAGTTAGAAATACCTACCTAGTAGAAAATATCTACCTAGTTAGAAATATCTATCAAGTAAGAAATACCTACCTAGTAAGAAATACCTACCTAGTAAGAAATACCTTTCATGTAAGAAATACCTATACCAAATAAGAAATACCTACCTAGTAAGAATTACCTACCAAGTTAGAAATACCTACCTAGTTAGGAATACCTACCTAGTTAGAAATACCTACCTAGTTAGAAATACCTACCTAGTAAGAAATACCTACCATGTAAGAAATACCTACCTAGTTAGAAATACCTACCAAGTAAGAAATACCTACCAAGTAAGAAATACCTATCAAGTAAGAAATACCTACGAAGTAAGAAATAACTACCTAGTAAGAAATAACTACCTAGTAAGAAATATCTACCAAGTTAGAAATACCTAGGTACCTAGTTAGGAATACCTACCTAGTTAGAAATACCTACCTAGTTAAAAATACCTACCTAGTAAGAAATACCTACCAAGTGAGAAATACCTACCTTGTAAGAAATACCTATCAAGTAGGAAATACCTACCTAGTAAGAAATACCTGCCAAGTAAGAAATACCTACATAGTAAGAAATATCTACCAAGTGAGAAATACCTACCTAGTTAGGAATACCTACCTAAGTAGTTAGAAATACCAACCTAGTAAGAAATACCTACCAAGTAAGAAATACCTATGAAATAAGAAAAAACTACCTAGTAAGAAATACCTACCTACCAAGTTAGAAATACCTAGGTACCTAGTTAGGAATACCTACCTAGTTAGAAATACCTACTTAGTTAAAAATACCTACCTAGTTAGAAATATCTACCTAGTAAGAAATACCAACCTAGTAAGAAATACCTACCTAGTTAGAAATATCTACCTAGTAAGAAATACCAACCTAGTAAGAAATACATGGTACGGTCTGTTCAGGGCAAGATATTTCAAAAATTGGTGGACATATTTCAGAGAAACTATCAGAAAATGTTACCAAGGTCTCCTTCTTCGCAAAAAACATGTTTGGTAACCGATACATTTAGTAGTTTTTAAATGACAGGCGTTTTAAATGTTTTCAGGTCATTTCAGGGCACTTTTCAGGTCTTTACCCCGTGCCGGTACCTAACTAGTCATAGTTTTCGATATGCAATAAAAAATGTCCATAACTCTAAACTTACCTAATAAGTTTTCTCCTCCTTTTCACAGTTCACTTCATTTACTTAGCTAACTACCTTAGGTAGTAGATAGTTAATAATAGTTGGCACAAATGAAGCTTTGAAGAACTGCTTAGCTACCTACCTAGTAAATTAAAAATCTTGAGTGCTTTCTCAATCAGCAACAACTAGTTGATTGAGCAGATACACATTTCAAATAGGTTAATTAGTTTTCAAATAACACCGTTTCACTTTCAACAATATCTATATCACTTTATCAATGACTCACATAAGCATATTCACTTGGTATAGGATAATTGCTCTATATATTAACAATTGTGAGCGTTAATCGTTTCACTTTGTGTCGACCCTACTGCATTCAGATGCAAACTGAAGAAAGAAAGAGTTGCCACGTACCGCCACTGTGTATTTCAAAATGTCTACCATTAATAATACTAATAAATTCATTTGATGAATTGAATATACTATTCTAAAAATACTAGACTAGATCAAAGTACCTAGTATTGTCGTATATATCTGTTTTTAAACTAAGATATATTTGAAGTAGTGATATAAAGTATAAAAAATATTAAATAGGTAGTATCGAAATTTAACTAATCTAACGGAAACCATATAAGGCGGAATAGGTTGTTAGGGCGACGAAAAACAAATAGATCGACCGTTAGGTAATCCTGCACCTCTAAGGCTACCAATTGCGATCGCCCTTATTTACAACCACCTAAAACTTTTCTATTAATTATTTTACAGCAGTATGGTTTTACATGCTGAAAGATATACCTCAAATCTCTTTGTAAACCAAAAATCATCTTCCAGGATGCCACCTGAAAAAAGTTATAGTGGTACCAAATGGGTGTATGACTTTTCTCTGAGTATACAGAAAAAGTCATATACCTATTTGGTACCCCTATAACTTTTTTCAGGTGACATGCTGAAAGATAATTTTTGATTTACAGATACGTGTGTTATATCTTTCAGCTTGCAAAACCATATTCCTGGAAAATAATCATTAAAAAAGTTTTAAATAGGCGAAAGTTGAGACGACCAAAATTGGTACCTGACGGCCGATCTTGTTTTTCTGTCGCCTAATCATACGACAGCCATCTATAGCTATACATTAGCTACGTATATAAGTAATTAGGTACTCACATCATTAGTAATTAGGTACACACATCATTACTAATTAGGTACACACATCATTAGTTATTAGGTACACACATCATTACTGATTAGGTACACACATCATTAGTTATTAGGTACACACATCATTAGAATCATTAGGTACACACATCATTGCTAATTAGGTACACATATCATTAGTTATTAGGTACCCAAATCATTACTAATTAGGTTCACACATAATTAAATATTAGGTACACACATCATTAGTTATTAGGTACACACATCATTAGTTATTATGTACACACATCATTAGTAATTAGGTACACAGCTCACACATCAATAGTTATTAGGTACACACGACTGCACTCTTGCACCGTGCAACCAGAATGTGTTAAATTTAGGACCCACTATATGAATGAGGTACTGTCATGCACCTCATTCAAGATGTCATGCACTTTATTTTAATGCATTTAACCTTTTAGTGTCATGCACCTTTTTTCACACATACTCTGACACATTCATTAAATAGTAAATGTGCGGGAAATTTCTTCCTTAGAGAAAATTACTCTCCAACATTTTCACTACCAGGACATGCACTACACTTATAATCTCATGCACTTCACTTATAATCTCATGCACTACACTTATAATCTCATGCACTTCACTTATAATCTCATGCACTTCAATTAGAATCACATGCACTTCACTTTGAATATCATACACTATACTTTAAATCTCTGATGCACTTCACTTATAATCTGATGCACTTCACTTATAATCTGATGCACTACACTTATAATCTGATGCACTTCACTTATAATCTCATGCACTTCACTTATAATCTCATGCACTTCACTTATAATCTGATGCACTTCACTTATAATCTGATGCACTTCACTTATAATCTGATGCACTACACTTATAATCTCATGCACTTCACTTATAATCTCATGCACTTCACTTATAATCTCATGCACTTCACTTATAATCTGATGCACTACACTATATAATCTCATGTTATTCACTTATAATCGAATGCACTTAATTCACCTAAACTTTCATGTACTTCAATTAGAATCACATGCACTTCACTTTGAATCTCATACACTATACTTTAAATCTCTGATGCAATTCACTTAGAATCAAATGCACTTCACATAGAACTTCTCAACCACTTCATTTAGAACTTCTCAACCACTTCATTTAGAACTTCTCAACCACTTCATTTAGAACTTCTCATTCACTTCACTTATAATATCATGCACTTCATTTTGAATTTCAAACAATTTACGTAAATTGTCTCATGCGCTTCACTTATAATCCTTGCACTTCACTTAAAATATAATGCACTTAACTTACAATCTCAAGCACTTCACTTACAAACTACTTCACTTAGAATCTCTCATGCACTTTACTTATAATATCTCTTGCACTTCACATAGAACTTCTAATGCACTTCACTTATATTCTCATGTAATTCACTTATAATCTCATGCACTTCACTTAGAATCACATGCACTTCACCTAAAATCTCTCATGCACTTTACTTAGAATATCTCATGCACTTTACTTAAAATCTCCCGTGCACTTCACTTAGAACTTCTCATGCATTAACTTAGAATCTCTCATGCACTTTACTTAGAATATCTCATGCAATTCACTTACAATCTCATGCACTTCACTTCCAATCTCATGCAATTCACTTACAATCTAATGCACTTCACTTATAATCCAATGCACTTCACTTTGAATATCATACACTTTACTTTAAAACTCTCAACCACTTCACTTAGAATCTATCATGAATTTCACTTAGAATCTTTAATGCCCTTCACTTAAAATATCTCATGCACTTTACTTAGAATCTCTTATGCACTTCACTTAGAATCTCTCATGCACTTTACTTAGAACTTCTCAAGCACTTCAATTATAATCTCATGCACTTTACTTAGAAGCTTTTTCGCTTCACTAAGAATCACCATTTCCCTGATAGTACACCATCATAGTGACTTTTTTTCTCTGATAGTACATCATCACAGTGACTCTTTTCTCTGACAGTACATCATCACAGTGACTCTTTTCTCTGATATTACATCATAATAATGACTTTTTTCTCTGATAGTACATCATCACAGTGACTCTTTATCATCACAGTGACTGTTTTCTCTGATACTACAACATTACAGTGACTCTTTTCTCTGATAGCACATCATCACAGTGACTCTTTTCTCTGATAGTACATCATCACACTGACTCTTTTCTCTGATAGTACATCATGATAGTGACTCTTTTCTCTGATACTACATCATCACAGTGACTCTTTTCTCTGATAGTACATCATGATAGTGACTCTTTTCTCTGATACTACATCATCACAGTGACTCTTTTCTCTGATAGTAAATCATCACAGTGACTCTTTTCTCTGATAGTACATCATCACAGTGACTCTTTTCTCTGATAGTACATCATGATAGTGACTCTTTTCTCTGATACTACATCATCACAGTGACTCTTTTCTCTGATACTACATCATCACAGTGACTCTTTTCTCTGATAGTACATCATCACAGTGACTCTTCATCGTCACAGTGACTCTTTTCTCTGATACTACAACATTACAGTGACTCTTTTCTCTGATAGCACATCATCACAGTGACTCATTTCTCTGATTGTACATCATCACAGTGACTTTTTTCTAAGATAGTACATAATCACAGTGACTCTTTTCTCTGATAGTACATCATCACAGTGACTCTTTTCTCTGATAGTACATCATCACACTGACTCTTTTCTCTGATAGTACATCATTATAGTGACTCTTTTCTCTGATACTACATCATCACAGTGACTCTTTTCTCTGATAGTACATCATCACAGTGACTCTTTTCTCTGATAGTACATCATAATAGTGACTCTTTTCTCTGATACTACATCATCACAGTGAATCTTTTCTCTGATAGTACATCATCACAGTGACTCTTTTCTCTGATAATACATCATGATAGTGACTCTTTTCTCTGATACTACATCATCACAGTGACTCTTTATCGTCACAGTGACTCTTTTCTCTGATACTACAACGTTACAGTGACTCTTTTCTCTGATAGCACATCATCACAGTGACTCATTTCTCTGATTGTACATCATCACAGTGACTTTTTTCTAAGATAGTACATAATCACAGTGACTCTTTTCTCTGATAGTACATCATCACAGTGACTCTTTTCTCTGATAGTACATCATCACAGTGACTCTTTTCTCTGATAGTACATCATGATAGTGACTCTTTTCTCTGATACTATATCATCACAGTGAATCTTTTCTCTGATAGTACATCATCACAGTGACTCTTTTCTCTGATAGTACATCATAATAGTGACTCTTTTCTCTGATACTACATCATCACAGTGACTCTTTTCTCTGATAGTACATCATGATAGTGACTCTTTTCTCTGATACTACATCATCACAGTGAATCTTTTCTCTGATAGTACATCATCACAGTGACTCTTTTCTCTGATAATACATCATGATAGTGACTCTTTTCTCTGATACTACATCATCACAGTGACTCTTTTCTCTAATAGTACATCATCACAGTGACTCTTTATCGTCACAGTGACTCTTTTCTCTGATACTACAACCTTACAGTGACTCTTTTCTCTGATAGCACATCATCACAGTGACTCATTTCTCTGATTGTACATCATCACAGTGACTTTTTTCTAAGATAGTACATAATCACAGTGACTCTTTTCTCTGATAGTACATCATCACAGTGACTCTTTTCTCTGATAGTACATCATGATAGTGACTCTTTTCTCTGATACTACATCTTGACAGTGAATCTTTTCTCTGATAGTACATCATCACAGTGACTCTTTTCTCTGATAGTACATCATGATAATGACTCTTTTCTCTGATACTATATCATCACAGTGAATCTTTTCTCTGATAGTACATCATCACAGTGACTCCTTTCTCTGATAGTACATCATCACAGTGACTCTTTTCTCTGATAGTACATCATGATAATGACTCTTTTCTCTGATTAAATCAATTATCTTTTCAAAAATGTTAACTGTACAAACTTCTTAATAGATTTAAACGCTTCGTAAGCGATTCAAATAGATGTATATGTTAAAAACTTTTATATTATTTTCCATTTTCCCGTAATATGCTCTTTTATCTCGAAAAAGTCTACCTATGTCTTTATAATTTCAAACTGGTTTTTCACCATCTTCCAGTTGGATTTCAAACCTTTTAAAAACAGATTCGTGATCAGCGTTCGAAGTTCAGTCGGATGCAAATCTTCCTAACTCATATCTCTTATCTCATTTTTTAAAGTAGGCCCACAAAGTCAGAGTAACCTTTACGGAGCTATTTAGATATGCAGAACTGATTTGTGCATAAGATCCCTAAATGTTTTTCTTGAATAACTTTTTTTATTTCATGTCCAAATTAAAATCTTTCTCACAATGTGGAAGAACTCATCAATACGCATCTTTTATTTCCATACTTTTTTTAAATTCAATCGCTGGCTTTCGTCAGGCGCGTATACAAGGGCATTTGGGGCAGATGAATCCACTCAGACCCCCTTGAGGTCTGAACTTTTTAAAAATAAATTTACGAATTAATAAAAATATATGGATTAATCATTCAAATAGAAGAAATGTCAATTATTTGATTATTTTTTATTGCTTTTGACATGCTTCCCAAGCAACACAAGTTAATGGGGCCCATGTGGGCACTAGGTTGACAAATCGTATTGATACTGTGTGGTTATTTGCAAAATGGGCCAACATGGTGACAGTATGGGCTGCTTTGTTGAAACAATATTGGCCCAAGATGTTGCCGATGTGTTAATCAAGTTTCAGTCATACGCTATATAGTAATCAGGTTGGGCCAATATGACAATTCATTGGGATGGATTAGCCACATTGAACCAACCCTCTCCCAAGGTAACATTCCGTGAGAATGGAAAACCACATTATCCCATGTAATTTCTAGACTACTTTTCTGTCTGCCATCTCTTGCCCATCTAACCATCTAGTGCCCATGTTGGCACAATGTTTCATGGTTGCTTGGGTTGAACACTGCATTCTATCAAAATCGTCATTTTTAAATTGCGAAATGGGAGAAATTAAATTGCTTCAAGTCGTATTATGTATAAGCCATTTTGTCCTTAGAGAGTTGATTTCTATCACCTTATTACTATTAGCATTGTTCTTCAATTTCAAAAAATTTTGAATTTGAGAAGAAATGTATCCTCCTGTACTCTGTAGTTTGCCATAACACCTTCTTCTTCAACAGTATGTCGAAAATTCATATGCTTTCCCAAGATAAATGGAAGGGTGGCTAAATCTTACCACTTGAAAAAGTTCACAAGAGTTCGGGGTCTATTCAATGAAACTGGCTCTATTCACAAGAAAAGCAAATGAAAACAAAAGCAAAAAAAAAAACACCAAATGCGATTCAGGAGGTGAAAAGCTTTTCAGCAGATTTCATCCACACCAAAACCACGTGGTTGAGGATCGTCATACATTCATTTAGTTTCTGTTTTTATCATTGAACTTCAGTTCGACCATTAACGAAAACCACATAAATAGCGGTTTTGTGAGTGGATTATGGCAACCATCCAGCATTGCCAATTGAATCGTTTTGACAGATGAGAAGTTAATTTGCCTCCATCAAAAACACATCGAAAGATACGAATGAAAATCCTCGAAATATCTGGCAAACAAATGATAGGTATGATGCTAAGGTAATGATCATCGTTGCAATTATTAATGGAGTGGTTCCAATTGTTCAAGCATTCCTTAACGAATATGGCAACTTAATTGTTACCAGTTGATAGTTTTCAAAACTCTGATTGTTCAAGCATATTATTGGGCCCAGCCTGCAACTTCTTCACTTTGGTGGATGCAAGACCACATTGCACATATACAGCTCTAGAATTTAAGGAAAAGTTCCGAGGTCGAGTGATTATTAGAAGTACGGAAATGAAATTTCTGGTCAGCACACAGTCCAGATCTCAACTCTTTGGAATTTCGCATATGGGTTGCTGCACAAACTCGAGTTTATATATAAAAAAAAACAGATCCCAATGAGTCTCTTATACAATGTGTTCAAATCTCCGATCAAAAATATAACAATACGACTCTCAAGAAAGTAGGGGGTGGTCATCAATGGGACAAAAAACACAGAAAGATTGATATTTCATTTACTATGAGCATAATATGAAAAATAAAAAATCCATGTGTAATATGGATATTCCTTTATAAAATGAAACCAACTCGAATGCTATCACATATTCTGTTGACTAGAAAAAAATTAAATAAAAAACAAAAAAAATTGTCCCATTGTATAACAGCACTGGTGAACAAATGGTACAGTTTATCAAACTTGTATATTGTTGAGGTTATGGTGAAATTTCAAGTTCGAATTATCTCTTTATGTTGTCCCACACTTAGTTAGTTCATATAATATCAGTTTAAAGTCCTCTAACTTCACCGAAGCCATGTCAGGAACATTTGGAAAATTAAGCTCATTGCACTTGAATCTTCGCCTAACATCAATATTTCGTATTTATCTTTTTCATGCTTTTGGCCAACAGAATACGTTTTATAAGTCGCCTCAAATTCTACAAGTGCATAAATCTTCATTTTCAACATTTTCGGTGGAGATTTGAGTTCTTCAGACGAATGGATCAGTTAGATTAAGAGTTATATACCAGACCAAGAACAATAGTTCACATGTCATCTACGTCAGATACTTTATGAAGTGATTTCGAAGGCCTTATCCTCAGTGGCACCAGCAAAAAGCTCTTCTTTCTCTGGTGTATCCGTTGCAATCATGCTGCGTCTTTTTCTTTTATTGGTGAAATTCGTTCTCTATGCAGTGCTTTGTGATGACCTCAGATTGCTAAAGCCCTTGAACATGATCGAAAGTCCTGCTTCAGCTGTAAGCTCTGTTTCTACAAGAAGCTCTGAAGCTACAGTTCACGTTATTGTATCAAATAAATAGATCGCATTGATTCATATGGAGTAACTAGACAGTTTGGTTGACAATAAGTCACTATCCCATTGTTAACCAAATTTTCTGTCTCAATGATCACCATGACGCCATTTTGAAAAAACATATGGGTATAGCGGCTCAACTACAAAAGTATAAAGGCAATCCTTTCAAATGATCATATTTTACATATTACTTAATATCATGTAAAAAAGCCGTAAGCATTATATGTTAAATTTACAGATTTATAACAATTGAATCAAAATACGAAATATTTAGTTTTATCACCCCTAAAACACGTTTTCGCTTTTACACAGGGCTGACTGCACCTCAACCGCTGAATGCAATGCGAGTGAATGCACTGAAGTATGCTTAATTTACCACTAAGATTTTGTTAAAAATTACCTTCAAATAAAAAAGTTATTCAGCATGTCCCATTGTTCCCAGTGTCCCATTGATGACCACCCTCCCCTATGCAAGAATGTTTTGAAGCATGCATCGTTCTGTCTTCACATCGGTGGGGGTCATTTTTCAACAACTTTTGTAGGACCTCAGGAGATGTGCCTCATATGGTATAAGACAATAAATGTTTGATAATAATAAAAATATTTTCTTTTCCTTCAAAGTGATGCATCTATAATGACATTTGACTTATTTTTAAGTGTTCCTAATTCGCAATTAAAAAAATACATTATCTGATGAAACACAGAGTAGCATTATGGTTTTGATTATTTTTGCTGCAGCCAATGATTGAATATTGTGATTAAGTTAATAACTATCAGTCTATTAAACTTGATATACAGCTTATGGACTATATAATACATCCACTGACACACTGTATTCCATCAGAAACGACATTTATAAATTGCGAATTAGAGCACTTGTAATGCTTCAACTATCATCATAGATACACCACGTTGATGGAAAAGAAAGTATTATTATTAAACATAAATTGTATTATATCATATGAGGCACATCTTCTGAGGCCCTACAGAAGTTGTTGAAAATGACCTTCTCCAGCCTCAAGACAGAACGAAACAAACTTCAAAACATTTTTTCTTATTTTCTTGGGGGGTCTCCTGGTTTTATTTTCCACCAGAACTTTGAAGACGTTGTACATATAAGAGGCTCAACGTAATCTTCTTCTTTTTCATATATAAACTCGAGTTTGTGTAGCAGCCAAGAAGTGAAAATCCAAAGGGTTGAGATATTGATTGTGTGCTGGCCAGGAATTTTCCGTTCTTCTGCTAATGAATCGACCGCTAACCTTTTCAATGAGAAATTATAGAACTGCATTTATTCAATGTGGTGGAGTGCCGTCTTGCATCCCCCAAAGTGAAGAACGAGAGTCAGGATGGTGCAGTATGGGCCAAATAATAGGTGCTAGTTTGGTATGCGATTTGTGAGGTTAATGTGATCTGATAATGCGTTAGTATTTTTATTTTAGTAATTAAAGATAATTTTTATTAAGTAACTGTGATACAAAACAGAGAACATAGATGAGATGATATTGTCACAATGCATTAAAAGTAAAATAAAAAAATATATTAATTGCTTATTTTTACTTTATTTTCATATGAGTTTGGTAAGATGTAGTTTATATAATGATATTTTCTTGAAGAATTTCCATATTAAGGCTTTGCATATGTAAATGGTATATAATTATTTAAGGAAATAAAATATTATATATATTTGGTGTCTCGTATACCTGATTGTATCTTTTATATTTGCTAATAAGTTCTAAATAGATCGCATGCCAAACCAGTAAATGATGATCAGATCGCATAGCAAACTAGCACCAAATAATGCCCTGTAGCAATCTGAGATATGAAACACCATTAAGGCTGCTCCACACATCACCGATATCCGTCCGGCACGTTACTGAGAAAGTCTCCGTCAATCTCCTCTCAGTGATTCGGTGTCAGTAAAAAAATATATCGTTACTTTAATTTCAACGGACCTATTCACATAGTACCGGCTCTCTTCAGTGATAAAAAATCACTGACCGGTGACGTCCCGGACGGATATTGGTGATGTGTGAAGCAGTCGTTAACCGATGACAAGTTGCCATCATCATCAAGGAATTCATGAAAGATTATATCCATTCAATTAATAATGCCAACAAAGATATTACCTTTGCATCATACCTATCATTTATTCCGTTGATATTTCAGGGATTTTCATACGTGTACCTGAAGATCCTCCACAACGGAGTTATGGTTGGTGAAATCTGCTGCGAAACTGGGGGTTCTTCATAGAAACTGTTCACCTCCCGAATCACTGTTTCTGTTCTTTTTGGTTTTGTTATAATTTGCTTTTCTTGTGAATAGAACCAGTTTCATTGGATAGACCACGAACTCTTGAGAACTTTTTCAGGTGGTAAGATTTAGTCGCTCTTTCACTAGTCACCCAGTTGATTTTTTAGGCCGATTTATAGCCGATTTTTGGAAGAGTACCTAAACATGAATCAGCGTATTGACGATGAATCATCGATAAATTTTCAAAGAAGTGACCGTTTTATCCAAGATTTTTCGTTTAAAATAAGGCAGGATGATCGTCGATTCATCGAAAAAGCACATGCATAACCGACTGTAACCCTCTTTAAATCAACGATGATTCAATTTCGATTTGAAGACGTTTCATGGAAGATTCATACGAAAACAATTCACATAATCACCTCAATAATATTGGCGATTCAAGCAAGATTTTTAAGCAGATTCAAGCATGATTTATACATGGCACCTATCTACATATAATCTTCCTTGCATTTAGATCGATTCATGGTAGTTTTCTAATGCATGAATATATATATTTATAGGGTTAAATAAAACCAAAATTATGATTTGAAAGGTATTTGGCTTTATATCGATTAGTTTAATGTTACATATTTTTATATACATATTAAATGGAAAGAAATGAAGTGGTGTGTCCGGGGGACTCGAACCTGCAACTGTAGTATCATGGAGAATAGAGGTCAGCGACATATCCTCTGAGCCATCTTGGACATGGTAGAAGTAGAATTTGGTTGATATTTATTCAATATGATAATCCACGTGTTTTTAAAGTTCTTATGAATGAATATGAGTCTGTGAATTTCTGAGTTAAACAATGAGTATTAGAAATGAATAAAATCCCCTCAAAACATAACCTACCGCAATTTTAAGTAGGTATTATCTGATAGTCATACTCATTATGAAATATATATTTAATTGATTATTGCCAAAATTCTATCAGGACGCAAATTATATAATAAGTTGTAGGGTAAGTTACGAATTATCGGTCAGTGTCACATCTTCGGTCATATAAGAAGAAAACGATATAATAGTAATTATTTTATTTTAATTGGTATCCAGGATACCTGCAGGTGTCATAGATATCAATAATTTCAATAGAAATGAAAAAAAATTATTGTACCGGTTTTCATTCGGTAAATTTATGTGGCGTCACTGCACATGTTACCTATCGTCACTGCATATACTATCTATCGTCACTGCGAATGTTATCTATCGTCACTGCATATGCTATCTATCGTCACTGCGAATGTTATCTATCGTCACTGCGAATGTTAGCTATCGTCACTACATATGTTTTCTATCGTCACTGCATATGTTATCTATCGTCACTGTATATGTTATCTATCGTCACTGCGAATGTTAGCTATCGTCACTGCATATGTTATCTATCGTCACTGCATATGTTATCTATCGTCACTGCACATGTTACCTATCGTCACTGCACATGTTATCTATCGTCACTGCATATGTTATTTATCGTCACTGCATATGTTATCTATCGTCACTGCATATGTTATCTATCGTCACTGCATATGTTATTTATCGTCACTGCATATGTTATCTATCGTCACTGCATATGTTATCTATCGTCACTGCATATGTTATCAATCGTCACTGTATATGTTATCTATCGTCACTGCATATGTTATCTATCGTCACTGCATATGTTATCTATCGTCACTGCATATGTTATCTATCGTCACTGCATATGTTATCTATCGTCACTGCATATGTTATCTATCGTCACTGCATATGTTATCTATCGTCACTGCGTATGATATCTATCGTCACTGCGAATGTTAGCCATCGTCACTACACATGTTATCTATCGTCACTGCACATGTTACCTATCGTCACTGCATATGTTATCTATCGTCACTGCATATGTTATCTATCGTCACTGCATATGTTATTTATCGTCACTGCATATGTTATCTATCGTCACTGCATATGTTATCTATCGTCACTGCACATGTTATCTATCGTCACTGCATATGTTATCTATCGTCACTACACATGTTATCTATCGTCACTACATATGTTATCTATCGTCACTGCACATGTTACCTATCGTCACTGCATATGTTATCTATCGTCACTGCATATGTTATCTATCGTCACTGCACATGTTACCTATCGTCACTGCATATGTTACCTATCGTCACTGCACATGTTATCTATCGTCACTGCACATGTTACCTATCGTCACTGCATATGTTACCTATCGTCACTGCACATGTTACCTATCGTCACTGCATATGTTATCTATCGTCACTGCATATGTTATCTATCGTCACTGCACATGTTACCTTTCGTCACTGCATACATTATCTATCGTCACTGCACATGTTACCTATCGACACTGCACATGTTACCTATCGCCACTGCATACATTATCTATCGTCACTGCAAGTGTTACGTATCGTCACTGCACATGTTACCTGTCGTCACTGCACATGTTACCTATCGCCACTGCATACATTACCCAATCAGAAAATTAAGGTTGGCAGAAAAGCCATTATGGTCTGGCTGCCGTACCCAATATGGTTGCCAATATAGGTGCCAAAAGTCCGCTTTGCCAACCATAATTACGGTTGGTAAGCCAACCATACGCCGCCTATATATGAGTGACGTGCCAACCATACTCCGCCTATACATACATAGACGGGGTATGGTTGGATCACCAACCATAATTATAGTTGGCTAACCAACCATAATTATGATCGGCAAAGCGGACTTTTGGCACCTATATTGCCAACCATATTGGGTACGGCAGCCCGACCATAATGGCTTTTCTGCCAACCTTAATTTTTTTTGGTTGGGTATTGGATTAAATGAAAATATATAAATTATTTTTATTAAGAGGATATTGTAAGCTGTGAAATAATATTTACAAAGATATATTTAACACATGAAATATAGCTGCTAATTATATGGAATAGATGTATTATGAAATGCCACAAAAATAGACATCCATGGGTTAGACTTAAGACCTACACAGTCAGTCTGCTTACCCATGGATAAGAGACCTACACAGTCAGTCTGCTTACCCATGGATAAGAGACCTACACAGTCAGTCTGCTTACCCATGGATAAGAGACCTACACAGTCAGTCTGCTTACCCATGGATATGAGACCTACACAGTCAGTCTGCTTACCCATGGATAAGAGACTTACAAAGTCAGTCTGCTTACCCATGGATAAGAGACCTACACAGTCAGTCTGCTTACCCATGGATAAGAGACCTACACAGTCAGTTATCTATCGTCACTGCACATGTTACCTATCGTCACTGCATATGTTATCTATCGTCACTGCATATGTTATCTATCGTCACTGCACATGTTACCTATCGTCACTGCATATGTTATCTATCGTCACTGTATATGTTATCTATCGTCGCTGCATATGTTACCTATCGTCACTGCATATGTTATCTATCGTCACTGCATATGTTATCTATCGTCACTACACATGTTATCTATCGTCACTGCATATGTTATCTATCGTCACTGCACATGTTACCTATCGTCACTGCACATGTTACCTATCGTCACTGCATATGTTATCTATCGTCACTGCATATGTTATCTATCGTCACTACACATGTTATCTATCGTCACTGCATATGTTATCTATCGTCACTGCATATGTTATCTATCGTCACTGCACATGTTATCTATCGTCACTGCATATGTTATCTATCGTCACTACACATGTTATCTATCGTCACTACATATGTTATCTATCGTCACTGCACATGTTACCTATCGTCACTGCATATGTTATCTATCGTCACTGCATATGTTATCTATCGTCACTGCACATGTTACCTATCGTCACTGCATATGTTATCTATCGTCACTGCATATGTTATCTATCGTCGCTGCATATGTTACCTATCGTCACTGCACATGTTATCTATCGTCACTGCACATGTTATCTATCGTCACTGCACATGTTATCTATCGTCACTGCATATGTTATCTATCGTCACTGCATATGTTATCTATCGTCACTGCACATGTTACCTATCGTCACTGCATATGTTATCTATCGTCACTGCATATGTTATTTATCGTCACTGCACATGTTACCTATCGTCACTGCATATGTTATCTATCGTCACTGCATATGTTATCTATCGTCGCTGCATATGTTACCTATCGTCACTGCATATGTTATCTATCGTCACTGCATATGTTATCTATCGTCACTACACATGTTATCTATCGTCACTGCATATGTTATCTATCGTCACTGCACATGTTACCTATCGTCACTGCACATGTTACCTATCGTCACTGCATATGTTATCTATCGTCACTGCATATGTTATCTATCGTCACTACACATGTTATCTATCGTCACTGCATATGTTATCTATCGTCACTGCACATGTTACCTATCGTCACTGCACATGTTACCTATCGTCACTGCATATGTTATCTATCGTCACTGCATATGTTATCTATCGTCACTGCATATGTTATCTATCGTCACTGCATATGTTATCTATCGTCACTGCACATGTTATCTATTGTCACTGCATATGTTATCTATCGTCACTGCACATGTTACCTATCGTCACTGCACATGTTACCTATCGTCACTGCATATGTTATCTATCGTCACTGCATATGTTATCTATCGTCACTGCACATGTTACCTATCGTCACTGCATATGTTATCTATCGTCACTGCATATGTTATCTATCGTCACTACACATGTTATCTATCGTCACTGCATATGTTATCTATCGTCACTGCACATGTTACCTATCGTCACTGCACATGTTACCTATCGTCACTGCATATGTTATCTATCGTCACTGCATATGTTATCTATCGTCACTGCACATGTTACCTTTCGTCACTGCATACATTATCTATCGTCACTGCAAGTGTTACGTATCGTCACTGTTCTTTTTACCTATCGTCACTGCATATGTTATCTATCGTCACTGCATATGTTATCTATCGTCACTGCATATGTTATCTATCGTCACTGCGAATGTTAGCTATCGTCACTACACATGTTATCTATCGTCACTGCAAATGTTACCTATCGTCACTGCACATGTTACCTATCGTCACTGCAAATGTTACCTATCGTCACTGCACATGTTACCTATCGACACTGCACATGTTACCTATCGCCACTGCATACATTATCTATCGTCACTGCAAGTGTCACGTATCGTCACTGCACATGTTACCTGTCGTCACTGCACATGTTACCTATCGCCACTGCATACATTTTCTATCGTCACTACAAGTGTTACGTATCGTCACTGCACATGTTACCTATCGTCACTACATACATTATATATCGTCACTGCGAATGTCACCTATCGTCTCTTCATACATTATCAATTTATCAATGGTCTCTGCACATGTTACCTATCGTTAAAGCATACATTATATATCTTCAATGTACATGTTACCTATCGTCATAGCATACATTATCTATCGTCACTGCAAATGTTACCTATCGTCACTGCACATGTTACCTATCGCCACAGCATACATTATCTATCGTCACTGCAAATGTTACGTATCGTCACTGCACGTGTTACGAATCATCAATGTACGTGTTACCTAACGCCACTGCATACATATCTTTCGCCACTGCAAATGTTACGTATCGTCACTGCATAAATTACCTATCGTCACTGCAAATGTCACCTATCGTCAAAGCATACATTATCAATCGTCACTGCAAATGTTACCTGTCGTCACTGCATACATTATATGTATATCGTCATTGTACATGTTACCTATCGTGAAAGCATACATTATCCATCGTGACTGCAAGTGTAACTTATCGTCACTGCACATGTTACCTATCGTCACTGCATACATTATCTATCGTGACTGCATACATTATCTATCGCGACTGCAAATGTTATCTATCGTCACTGCATACATTATCAATTTATCTATCGTCACTGCACATGTTATCTATCGTCAATGCAAACATTTTCTATCATCACTGCACGTGTTACCTATCGTCACTGCACATTTTACCTATCGTCACTGCATACATTATCTATCGTATCTGCACGTGTTTCGAATCGTCACTACTCATGTACCCCATCGTCAATGCATGCATTATCTATCGTCACTGCGAATGTCAGCTATCGTCACTTCATACATTATCAATTGATCGATGGTCTCTGCATATGTTACCTATCGTCATAGCATACAATATATATCGTCATTGTACATGTTACCTATCGTCAAAGCATACATTATCAATCGTCACTGCAAATGTTACCTGTCGTCACTGCATACATTATATATCGTCATTGTACATGTTACCTATCGTGAAAGCATACATTATCAATCGTCACTGCAAATGTTACCTGTCGTCACTGCATACATTATATATCGTCATTGTACATGTTACCTATCGTGAAAGCATACATTATCAATCGTCACAGCAAATGTTACCTGTCGTCACTGCATTCATTATATATTGTCATTGTACATGTTACCTATCGTGAAAGCATACATTATCAATCGTCACAGCAAATGTTACCTGTCATCACTGCATTCATTATATATCGTCATTGTACATGTTACCTATCGTCAAAGCATACATTATCTATCGTCTCAGCAAAAGTTACCTTTCGTCACTGCATACTTTATCTATCGTCACTGCAAATGTAACCTGTCGTCACTACATACATTATATATCGTCATTGTACATGTTACCTATCGTCAAAGCATACATTATCTATCGTCACTGCAAGTGTTACGTATCGTTACTGCTCTTGTTTCCTATCGTCACTGCATACACTATCTATCGTCACTGCAAATGTTACTTATGGTCACTGCATAAATTATCTATCGTCACTGCAAATGTTATCTATTGTCACTGCATACATTATCAATTTATCTATCGTCACTGCACATGTTATCTATCGTCAATGCAAACATTATCTATCATCACTGCACGTGTTACCTATCGTCACTGCACATGTTACCTATCGTCAATGCATACATTATCTATCGTATCTGCACGTGTTTCGAATCGTCACTACTCATGTAACCCATCGTCAATGCATGCATTATCTATCGTCACTGCGAATGTCACCTATCGTCACTTCATACATTATCAATTTATCGATGGTCTCTGTACATGTTACCTATCGTCGTAGCATACATTATATATTGTCACTGCGCATGTTTCCTGTCGTCACTGCATACATTATATATCGTCATTGTACATGTTACCTATCGTCAAAGCATACATGATCTATCGTCACTGCATACATTATCTATCGTCACTGCACATGTTACCTATCGCCACTGCATACTTTATCTATCGTCACTGTAAGTGTTACGTATCGTCACTGCACATGTTACCTATCGTCAATGCATACATTCTATATTGTCACTGCGAATGTCTCCTATCGTCTCTTCATACGCACATGCTACCTATCGTTAAAGCATACATTATATATCGTCACTGCACATGTTTCCTGTCGTCACTGCATACATTATCTATCGTCATTGCACTTGTTACGAATCGTCACTACACATGTTACCTATCGTCAATGCATACATTATCTATCGTCACCGCGAATGTCACCTATCGTCTCTTCATACATTATCAATTTTTCGATGTTTTCTGCACATGTTACCTATCATTATAGCATTCATTATATATCGTCATTGCATACATTATCTATCGTCACTGCAAATGTTACGTATCGTCACTGCACGTGTTACGAATCATCACTGTACGTGTTACCTAACGCCACTGCATACATATCTTTCGCCACTGCAAATGTTACGTATCGTCACTGCATAAATTACCTATCGTCACTGCAAATGTCACCTATCGTCAAAGCATACATTATCAATCGTCACTGCAAATGTTACCTGTCGTCACTGCATACATTATATGTATATCGTCATTGTACATGTTACCTATCGTGAAAGCATACATTATCCATCGTGACTGCAAGTGTAACTTATCGTCACTGCACATGTTACCTATCGTCACTGCATACATTATCTATCGTGACTGCATACATTATCTATCGCGACTGCAAATGTTATCTATCGTCACTGCATACATTATCAATTTATCTATCGTCACTGCACATGTTATCTATCGTCAATGCAAACATTTTCTATCATCACTGCACGTGTTACCTATCGTCACTGCACATTTTACCTATCGTCACTGCATACATTATCTATCGTATCTGCACGTGTTTCGAATCGTCACTACTCATGTACCCCATCGTCAATGCATGCATTATCTATCGTCACTGCGAATGTCAGCTATCGTCACTTCATACATTATCAATTGATCGATGGTCTCTGCATATGTTACCTATCGTCATAGCATACATTATATATCGTCATTGTACATGTTACCTATCGTCAAAGCATACATTATCAATCGTCACTGCAAATGTTACCTGTCGTCACTGCATACATTATATATCGTCATTGTACATGTTACCTATCGTGAAAGCATACATTATCAATCGTCACTGCAAATGTTACCTGTCGTCACTGCATACATTATATATCGTCATTGTACATGTTACCTATCGTGAAAGCATACATTATCAATCGTCACAGCAAATGTTACCTGTCGTCACTGCATTCATTATATATTGTCATTGTACATGTTACCTATCGTGAAAGCATACATTATCAATCGTCACAGCAAATGTTACCTGTCGTCACTGCATTCATTATATATCGTCATTGTACATGTTACCTATCGTCAAAGCATACATTATCTATCGTCTCAGCAAAAGTTACCTTTCGTCACTGCATACTTTATCTATCGTCACTGCAAATGTAACCTGTCGTCACTACATACATTATATATCGTCATTGTACATGTTACCTATCGTCAAAGCATACATTATCAATCGTCACTGCAAATGTTACCTGTCGTCACTGCATACATTATATATCGTCATAGTACATGTTACCTATCGTGAAAGCATACATTATCAATCGTCACAGCAAATGTTACCTGTCGTCACTGCATACATTATATATCGTCATTGTGCATGTTACCTATCGTCAAAGCATACATTATCAATCGTCACAGCAAATGTTACCTGTCGTCACTGCATTCATTATATATCGTCATTGTACATGTTACCTATCGTCAAAGCATACATTATCTATCGTCTCTGCAAAAGTTACCTTTCGTCACTGCATACATTATCTATCGTCACTGCAAGTGTTACGTATCGTCACTGCTCTTGTTTCCTATCGTCACTGCATACACTATCTATCGTCACTGCAAATGTTACTTATGGTCACTGCATAAATTATCTATCGTCACTGCAAATGTTATCTATTGTCACTGCATACATTATCAATTTATCTATCGTCACTGCACATGTTATCTATCGTCAATGCAAACATTATCTATCATCACTGCACGTGTTACCTATCGTCACTGCACATGTTACCTATCGTCAATGCATACATTATCTATCGTATCTGCACGTGTTTCGAATCGTCACTACTCATGTAACCCATCGTCAATGCATGCATTATCTTTCGTCACTGCGAATGTCACCTATCGTCACTTCATACATTATCAATTTATCGATGGTCTCTGTACATGTTACCTATCGTCGTAGCATACATTATATATTGTCACTGCGCATGTTTCCTGTCGTCACTGCATACATTATATATCGTCATTGTACATGTTACCTATCGTCAAAGCATACATGATCTATCGTCACTGCATACATTATCTATCGTCACTGCACATGTTACCTATCGCCACTGCATACTTTATCTATCGTCACTGTAAGTGTTACGTTTCGTCACTGCACATGTTACCTATCGTCAATGCATACATTCTATATTGTCACTGCGAATGTCTCCTATCGTCTCTTCATACGCACATGCTACCTATCGTTAAAGCATACATTATATATCGTCACTGCACATGTTTCCTGTCGTCACTGCATACATTATCT
Source organism: Caprella mutica (assembly GCA_947561585.1). NCBI lineage: Eukaryota > Metazoa > Arthropoda > Malacostraca > Amphipoda > Caprellidae > Caprella > Caprella mutica. Next base: position 658 of record CANNZV010002303.1, on the reverse strand, counting down.
ATCGTCATTGCACTTGTTACGAATCGTCACTACACATGTTACCTATCGTCAATGCATACATTATCTATCGTCACCGCGAATGTCACCTATCGTCTCTTCATACATTATCAATTTTTCGATGTTTTCTGCACATGTTACCTATCATTATAGCATTCATTATATATCGTCATTGCATACATTATCTATCGTCACTGCATACATTATCTATCGTCACTGCACGTGTTACGAATCGTCACTGCACGTGTTACCTAACGCCACTGCATACATTATCTATCGTAACTGCACGTGTTACGAATCGTCACTACACATGATACCTATCGTCAATGCATACATTATCTATCGTCACTGCGAATGTCACCTATCGTCTCTTCATACATTATCAATTTATCAATGGTCTCTGCACATGTTTCCTGTCGTCACTGCATTCATTATATATCATCATTGTACATGTTACCTATCGTCATAGCATACATTATCTATCGTCACTGCAAATGTTACCTATCGTCACTGCACATATTACCTATCGCCACTGCATACATTATCTATCGTCACTTTACGTGTTACGTATCGTCACTGCATACATTATCTATCATCACTGCATACATTATCTATCGTCACTGCAAATGTTACGTATCGTCACTGCATACATTACCTATCA